>CAUYON010101063.1:0-75022 GCA_963573935.1 Arctocebus calabarensis | reverse complement strand
CCTCGTTTTTGTGAAGTATATTGGGTATCTGGGTATTTACTCACAAGACCTGTTTACTCAGTGGTGGTTGATAAAGATAAAAAAAATAAGTAACAACAACCCCCCCCCCCCCCCCCCGCCAAAACCACATGGCACCTAAGGATTTTAAGATCACAGATCAAAGAATGTGGAAGAGACTGAATGAAATTTAATAATGATAGTGCTAATTATCACTTTAAAAAAATCGCTATAAATTCAACACTGGAGAAGAACTGGCTAACTTGCAGAAGAGACAGAAATTGGCATTTGAATTTTGTGAGATCAAGGGGAATTAGCTGCGTGTATTGTAGTTGTCTGAAAAGAGTCAAAGGTATTACAGATGCCCAAGGTCCAGAACAAGGGTGGTGTATTTGCTGCTTCTACTGAATTCTGCAAACATCATGTTTGGATTGTTATACTCAGTTTTTACTGTTACATTGAAGTGTTTCATCCTGTGATATTTGGTACTTATAAAAGAATACGTGTAAACGTAAGATATCTGAAAGCCTTATTCCCAGCTTAAAAACTAGAACATTCTGAAGACCACCAATTTGAATTTTTCCTCCCCTTTCTCAGAGGTAGCCATTATCCTGCATTTCTGTTGGTCATTTCCTTGGTTTTGCACAAAGCTGTTTTGCCATGTTGTGTGTGTATTTTTAAGCAATATGTATTTTCTGCTTGTTTTGAATCTTATTAAAATGGTATTATAGTGTATGTAGTAATACTAAAGTGCTTCTTTACATTTAACGTTGTTTCTGAGATTCAAATATATTGGGTTTCCTCAACCAGAGTTTTTTTTTTCTGCCATAGAACACAGAAGGTAATTTGAGTGGCTATTTTCTTGATTTTCTGAAGTGTAATAACTCCCTAAGTTTTCGTTGCCTAGGGGAGAAGTTACCTTATTATCTATAAGAAATGCTTTCGCCTGGGCATTCAGAACTTAATTCTCTATTGGAACCTAGTTGACACAGTTTGAATTGTTACATGTAGCTATAGTTAATTCATTTTTACTATTGTAAAATATTCCATTTGGGAGCACACTGAATGTATTCTCTTATGGATGGAAATTTGGGTTGTTTCCAGGTTTGTTGTTTTGCTGTTGTGACCATTGCCTTGTGCATATTCTTGTGCGTATCTCCAAGCGATCATGAATAAATGTGCCTCCCGATGTACATCTGAGTGAAATTGCTGAGGTCTGCCACATTTAATGGGAACATTGACAAACTGGAGTCCAGAGGAGGGCAATTAAGCACATTTCAACCATATCATGACCAACCTTTATTTTATTTTTTTTAGGGATTGAAGAGGTTAATGACCATTTGCCAGAAGCACTTTCCTACAGATCCATCAAAATGTGTGGAATACAATGCTCTATGAGATCTGTGTATGGTGTGCAAACAATAGTAAGAAACTGAAGGAAGCAGAGTGTGGACTTCCAGAATTACCAACAGGAATGAGGAAAGAGGAAAAACTGGAGTTTCCAGCCTCTGAGTTCTGGTACAACTTGATTGTTATAAGAACTTCGATGGTTTTCATATCACATCTGATTACGAGCTGATTCTGTGTCTTGCCTTCATTTTAAATAGTTGACAAATTAAGTTCTGAAGACTTTTATTCACAATTTAAATGTGTTGAAAACAGAAAAGGAGGTTTAAAATGACCTTTGCCCACTAGACTTTAAAGTTGTGGTTAGAGATTAAAAAAAAACATTTAAGGATGGACTTAATTGTTTTGGTAAAATATGTTATTTGCACATTGTCTTTTATGTTATATTTATAAAAATATTTTTATAAATTTCAACAAAAATATAGAACCATTGAATGAAACTGTGTAGTCCTTAAATGTTGCTGAAGTTTTGCTGTCATACAGTAGATTTGAATATAAATGTCGTTAAAGTTCACTCAACTGTTAATTTTCTTGTGTTTCAAAGCTTGCTTTTATCTTCTAAGAGGTAGAAATTTTAGTATTTGTCATCTCTCAGAATTAACAGGAAATAAAAGTTTAGAAATGCAAATATGGTATATTATACCGATATAAATTCAAAACACAGCAACCCCGGTTCAAGGTGGGGCAGTGGGTTGTGAAGCCAGTGAGAGTGGGGGATTGTGAAGGTGCTGGCAGACTGTGTTCCCCTCATACTCTGCCAGGCAGAGGAGGAAGGTGCCAGTAGTGATGCCACCCCCGAGATAGTATGTCTCAGCCTTCCACAAAGTGAGGACATGTTCTAATTTGGCACAGTGTCATACTTAGATCATTGTGACCGATCACTGTGCTTTAGAAATTGAGAAGACTCAGTTAATAGAGTAAGGTGGGAAAATGGGCGGTTACCTGACCAGGTGGAAGTGACAATTATTAGACAGTGATGAGAGTGGGGGTTCTAAAGGCAGAATGTCCCAGCTGTACATTTCAGCTCTCTGCCTGCCAACTATGTGAACTTGGGTAAGTAACTTAATCTTTCTGAGCCTTAGATTGGTCATAATAAATAGGAGTTAATAGTGATAGTCATTCTTCATGGATTTATTATTGTGTAAATAAAATATAGAATGTCCCAAAGATTTCCATACGTAGGGAAAATGGGAAATTGTAGGTAAATGTACCTTTACTTACAAAATATTCATTATAAAAATTTACATGTTACTCTGTTGATAAATACTAGAACTATAGAATGTAATATAAAATATGAGTTTGTTAATTTTTCCTATGTATGACAGGCAACCTTTGGATACGTGTAGAAGGCTTAGCACACTGCCTGGCAAATATTAAGAGCTTAGTATGTTTGAGTTCTTGTGTCGTTGTCATTATTAGAGCCCTGTGGTTAGGGGCAGTGGGAACTCACATGCCTCTAACAATAACAGCGATGGTATTAGCTGCAACAGTAATTGTTGGGGGTTGGGGGATCGTGCTTTCCCAAACCCAGTTGACCTGGTTCAATTAATTGGCAGAGCTAAAAGTTAAACCGAGGCACAGTGATAATTGAAAGTAAGAATGAGTGGAAACTGAGAATAAAACTGAAGCAGCACAGGCAGCGTGAATAAGAGAGCAAAGTCACTTGCACCAGTTTCAGTGTGACAAAGAGACATTTTATTTAGGAAGAACAAAGAGAAAGTGTACAGCACTTCCAAAGAGTTGGAAGTGGGTCCCTCGTGGAGAAGAAGAGGTGAGAGTGAGGAGAGGCAAAGGCCTGCAGGGGTGTAAATACCCTCTGTGTGAAACTGGCTGCAAATCTGTCATTGGCTTCTCTGGGCCTCCAGCAGTAGTGCCCTATCCTAGAGGTCATTGGTTACCTAGGTTGCTTCACACCCACATCCTTATGGGCCCCCCAGACTTCCTGGTTCAGAGTGCCAGGTTTTCTAACCACTGCCCCTTGAAGTCTCTTTCTTTGTATCCCTTTTCAGTAATAATAGAAACATTAATTATACATTTACTTTATTGGGGGGGGTGTGGTCAGCCCCACTTTGAGCCAGTTCTGAGTGTAGAAGGTCTGAGGATAAGGTGGGAGCTAGAGGCCGCTGTGCATGTGGGTGTAGAATCACACTTTTTAATTCCAACCCGTTTGGAAGATTCTAAACCAGTTTTGGCCACTGTGTTCTTCAGCTGTGCATAGATGCAGCCATATCTACTGGTTACTTGCATGGTGAATTGCATCAGGCTTCTCTGCCCTCCACCTCTAAGTTTGGAAATCTTCTCTTATGATTATTTGGCACTTAGGGGAACTTAACAGCACAAATGAGAGACATCCTTTCATAAGGTGACTATCTAGACTTTGATCATCTGGTCTTATGTTGGACTTGCTTATGAATGTTGTGGATTGAATGCTCCCCAAATTACCTTTTCCTTACAGTCAGGCCACAGTATGGCAGTCAGTTAATTTCTTGTGGTCCTTTCTTTTGCTGTTAGTTAACATTCCACGTAAAGAAGCTGGATCACATGACATCAGTACTTCCTAATATTGATCAGCATAGGTAGAGGATTTGAAGAAACATAAAGGGTTTGAAGAAAAAGAACGTATTCAGCAAGGTTGTGGCTGTTAAGTATTTGGGGCTGGCATGGGGGGAAGCAGGTTCAGAGATGTTAATCCCCTCAGAAGTTTCCCATTCCTGAAATTAAAGATCTTCAGATGGTTGCAAATGTCATGAGACTATGAAAAAAACTTATCCCGTTCTCTAAATTGTGAAAATTTTAGTTCAGCAGAAACTACTCTGTATTTCTAGTTTTAGCTGTTTATAAAACAGTAAAGACATATCTTTTGAAATCAGTCACAGTCCTGGAAGAACTATATTTCTCTCTGCCTCCCCAGACTCCTGTCCACAGGAGGTGTGCCTTTCTGGATTCAAATTTAGTAAAACATTGGTTTTCCCTCAGAAGTAAACAGTGCATTTTATTGGAGTGTCATTGCCAACTGCAAAGATGGAGCAGTATTTTTCCACATTGCAGCACGGAGCCTGCTGCAATCTGGAAGTCACGGCTGTGGTTTCAGCCTTTGGGGGCAAGTTAAGAAAATAAAGCTGAGGCCAAAGATAATTGACACATAGGGAGAAACAGAGGACTGTCCGGATCTTGCAGGAAGAAGGGAAGGGTCCTGAGAGACCAGAGCCAGGCAGGCAGCTGTCACTAATGGCAGAACTTGATGATTTGCTGTGGGCTCTGCCGCCCAGAGAGAATTTGGAGGACTAGGAAACAGGATTGATAGCAGTATGGCTTTTTAATACTAAGCTTTTCCTTCTGGCAATTTCCTGACCTACTCCAGGACTTCAGAGCACCATAGGGTTTGATCTCAGTAAATAATTTAGAAGTGCAACCATCTACATTGGAAAGAAAGTAATCATTTATTTTGAAAGTAAGCAGCTTGGAAAAGACTAAGAACAGTGTTTCAGCATCTTTGGTAGATTTGAATTTGAGGACTCACATCACTGGCTTCTTTCACACTTCTGTGACATATCGCAGTGCTTCTCTCCACCCACCACCTACTTGGGCTTCTTAATGTAGAAGGCTAGCAGAGCTCAGTGGGCAGTTTCAAGGAAAATGGAGATGCTGCTATTTTTTTTGTCAGAATATCTTGAAAAGAATAACAGTGGGTTGTGTCTCTTCCCTCCTCCAGGGTATTCCCATGAAGCCTCTGAAAGAATAACTTCATCCTGTAGAAATTGATGGTATGGTATCATATTGGGAGTCTTGAGCTGAAAAGCACTTTCTCACGGCATCTTGATCTAAGAGCTTCCAGCTGTAGAGGGTGCAGAAGTGCCAGTGCCAGTCCCCAGGGTGTCGCGATGGGAACACTGTTGTAGCAACTGGTTTTCATCACAGGCTGTAGTTCCATTGGCTGAATTATAACCACACGCTAGTCCTTTAACGATTAATAGTGACTTTACCATGTTTTGAAATTTAAAATGAGTTACGGTGGAGTAGCCAGGGGAATGCTATATGGCTAGTAGGATAGCCGATCCCTTTAAAGATTTTGGAACCATGTTGGTTAAAAATTGGGATGTTTTTATGTTTGCCAAACAGTTTATTCTGAAAGCATTGCTATGTATTTGTTTCCTCCCATTGCAGACTCTGGTTACCTTATACAACTTGTTTAACTAATCCTGCTGTTGCCAACAGCGGTTACACTAAGTAGATCACTTTCTATTCAATTTCTTACTTTCAGTGCTTAAGCACCAGCTTTCTGAACTCTTCCTCCAGCATTTAAGTTTAACACATCCTTTCCCCATGGAGAGCAGCTAGGAAGTTTTGAGCAGTTTTGTGAATGTTGCGGGTGATCTCAGATCTTTCACTGAGCTTCCGGATGGTCATGGCAGCTGCGTGGTTCCCACAGTCTTCTCTCTCAGCCTTTCACAGCTCACACCTTGCCAAGACCACAGTTGCCTTTGCTCTCACACTGCTCTTCCTTTCAGACTTAGGGGATGTTAAGACCCAGCAGTGTGGCAGCTTGAGCCTGGCTTTCTGAGTGTCTGCTACCCAGGGAAGTAGGATAGTTAAATCCATAGAGTTTGAAACTATTTAACTACAACCCACAGCAAACTAATAAGCGCTCAGAGACACAGTGTTACATACCCACGAGTATAGCTGGAATGATGGCACTGGCCATGTTGTTCGTGAGGCATTCTTACGGAGGGTTTCTTTTAAAAACACGCTGGTTCTTATCCTCTAAATTGGTTTAGAACCCATTAGTGCATGGTGACCAGCAGTTTGAAAAAACAACTGATTTAACAGAATTATCAGTGTTAAGAAAGGAAGTGACCTGTTACATAAATTCAAGGCAAACGAACTATATCTTATTTTTCTCATTTTTTGAGATGGTCTCCCTCTGTCACACTGGGTAGAGTGCAGTGACATCATTGCTCACGGCAACCTCAAACTCTTGGGCTCAAGCGATTCTCTTACCTCAGACTCCTGAGTAGCTGGGACTATAGGTGCCTGCCACAACACCAAGCTAGTTTTTCTATTTTTAATAGAGACAAAGTCTCTCTCTTTCTCCAGCTGTTCTCAGATTCATGAGCTCAAGGATCCTCTCACCTTGGCCTCCCAGAGTGTAGGATTACAGGTTTGAGCCACCTCACCTGGTTTTTTGTTATTTATTTATTTTTTTGAGACAGAGCCTCAAGCTTTCACCCGGGATAGAGTGCTGTGGCATCACAGCTCACAGCAACCTCCAATTCCTGGGCTCAAGCGAGTCTCTTTCCTCCACCTCCCAAGTACCTGGGACTATAGGCACCCGCCACAACGCCCGGCCATTTTTTGGTTGCAGCTGTCATTGTTGTTTGGCAGGCCCAGGCTGGATGTGAACCTGCCAGCTCAGGTGTATGTGGCTGGCGCCTTAGCCCGCTGAGCCACAGGCACCGAACCTGTTGTTATTTTATTTTTTTTTTTTTTTATTGCCAAGATAACACTTGGTTCTCAAGGTTAGTGTGAACCTGAAGATTATAAAACGTGAATACTTGAGATGCTAAATAATACTGAAGCAATACACAATTCTTAAGTTTAAAGATTTGTCCATAGAAGTAGAACCATACACGCAGTATGTAGGTCATCTGGAAGAAAATGGCAGCAGGGACATTGCTTGGGCCGCACATTGGTAGGTAAGGCCAGGTTATTATAGATTGGAGGTCACCTAACGTATAAGAGAGGGTGAGGCCAGGATTAATAGAGGAGTCTAGTATTAGACGTCGAGTATCTGTTTAGAAAAATGTTTTGTTCAGCCCTTTGAAAATTATTTTCCAAGACTCATGTAGTGCTTGATTATATTTCTTTGGATGTACATTTTTTATTGGCAGTATAACGTATGTACAGAAAATCATAAACCTGCCACATCGTGATAGATTTTTCACAAAGTAAACGTATCCCAAAGTAACTAGCACCCAAATCAGAAAAGATAATACTATTGGCAGCCTAGAAATCTCTTCATGCCATCTTCTAGTCTCTGCTGTGTTCCTGATTTAAGCAGCCTGATTTCTTAGAATTTTTAAAGGCATCTTTATTGATATATCATTCATACACCATGTAAAGTGTACAGTGGTGTTTAGCACATTCACAGAGTTGGACGACCATCACCGCAATCTCAGGTTCAGAACATTGCCAGCACTCCAAGAAGAAACCCTGCTTCCACACAGTTAGTTTTGTCTGTTTCTTAAATCTACCCATCTATAGATGGAGTCAAGACAGTATGTGCTTGACTTCTTTGTCTCAGCTGGAGTTTCTGATTTTCATCTCTGCTGGCTGTAGTTGTGGTCCGTTCATTCTTTGCTGTATCCCACAATTTATCCATTTTGCAGTTGACGGGCGATTTTCCAGTTTTTGTGGGGATGTTTTGTATGCATTTCTTGGTGAATATATGTATATAAATTTCTGTAGCCTCTAGACCAAGGTGTGAAGCTCCTGCTTTGTTGCTCAGACTGGTCTCAAACTCCTGGTCCATGTGATCCTGCCTCGGCCTCCCAAAGTGCTAGGACTATGGCCGTGAGCCACTATGCCTGGCCATTTATTCATCTTTTCCTTTTGAATTGCTTGCCTTTTTCT
Source organism: Arctocebus calabarensis (assembly GCA_963573935.1). Taxonomy (NCBI): domain Eukaryota; kingdom Metazoa; phylum Chordata; class Mammalia; order Primates; family Lorisidae; genus Arctocebus; species Arctocebus calabarensis. Next base: position 66,988 of record CAUYON010101063.1, on the reverse strand, counting down.
TACTGATCTATAGTTCTTTATATATTCTGGCTAGATGTGTGTATGATAGATATTTCTCCCATTCTGTAGCTTGCCTTTGTGCTAGGTTACTTTTTATGCAGTGGGGAAATAATCTCATGACTAGCTCAGATATTGACATAACCTTTGTCAGCTATCTTTGCCAGATAGATTAAAAATCAAATAACATGTCAAGATTGAATAACAACTTTTCCTCTTATTTAACGATGTCATCATAGTGGCATGCCTGAGAGTATGGGATTTGAAAGAAGAGGAAATGATGAATTTCTGTACATTTTGTTAAACTTTAATTGTATTGGATTGTTATCTAAGACTTGACTGTTTTTGTTTTGCTTCTTTTGGTGTGCAAGTTTATGTGTCATATGTGTGTGGTGTAGGCATTGCTAGTTGCTTACCCAGTTTTCATTCTGTCTTCTTTATTAATAGACCCTTAATTGGTTTAGTGCTGCAGTGTGCACAGTTCAAATTACTTGCTCTCCCAGGAGGACGCGTTATAGTCAAGACTGGTCACGTGGCACAGTTCTGCCAGTGAGATCCAGATGGAGGGCTATTGGGTGAGACTTCCAGGAAAATTACTGCTTTTTTAAGGAAAAGAGACAGACCTAGATGACTTACATATTGTGCCCTTTCCCTGTGGTCATGATGCTTGGACACTTGGCAGCCATTCTGCAGTCTTTTAATTTTTATTTTTTATTAAATCATAGCTGTGTGCATTAGTGCAATCATGGGGTACAGTGTGTGGGCTCCATATACAATCTGAAATATTTTCATCCAACTGTTCAACATAACCTTCATGGGATTTTCTCGTTTATTGTGTGAAAACATTTGTGTTCTGCATTTAGCAGGTTTCACCTGTCCCTTCTAAGATGCACCATAAGTGTGATCCTACCATTTGCCCTCTCTCCACCTACCCTCCCCCACCACTTTCCAGACCAAAAATCACATTACAACAAAGATATCTATACCAGATTGTTTATTGCAGCCCAATTCATAGTTGCTAAGTCATGGAAGAAGCCCAAGTGCCCATCAGTCCACGAATGGATTAATAAATTGTGGTACATGGATACCATGGAATATTATACAGTCTTAAAGAAAGATGGTGACTTTACCTCTTTCATGTTTACATCCTCCAGTCTTGACAGCGATGACACTGCCAAGATGGTGGATCTAAAAAAACAAGGTAAAGCTAGGTTTTTTGGTGGCATCATAGAATCATTGTAGATTTAAACCTCTGTATTAAGAGTTTTCTAGAAAATAGATGAGAGAGGGATTTATTTTAAGGAATTTGTTCATGTAACTATGGAGGCTGAGAAGTTCCATGATATGCTGGCTGCAAGCTGGAGACCTAAGAAGGCTGGTAACGTATCTCCAACCCAAATCTGAAGGCCTGAGTACCGAGAGGACCAATGGTGTAAGTTCCAGTCTACGTCTGGAGGCCTGAGAACTAGGAGAGCTGATCACTCCAGTCTGAAGGCAGGAGAAGACTGATGTCCAGCTCCAGCAGGAAGGTAGGCAGCAGATTCTTCTCTACCCACCTTTGTGTTGTATTTAGGCCTCAAATGGATTGAATGATTGACCCAGGTTGCCCATGCTGGGAGGGCAATCTGCTTTACTCACTTAACCAATCAAATGTTAATCTCATCCAGAAACACCCTCATAGACATACCCAGAATAATGTTTAAATAAATATCTGTATACCCGTGTCCCAGTCCAGTTGACATATAAAATTAAGCATTGCATCTGCCGCCTTCGTGAGCTTTTTTTTTCCCCATTCTTGTATTCTTTCCAAATTTCCATTATAGTAAGAAATGATTTTAGGAGGAATAAACTTATTTCCTTCTGAATAATATTTGTTACAGATGTGAAAGATTTTTGAGAAAATTGTATGACCTTATCGTTTTGGGAAAAGCAGCTTGATATGCTTTGATTTGTCATTGGTGCATTTCCTTTTAAGACAGCAACTTGTAGTACACTAACCTGGGCCAAACAAAGTGCATGTGGTTTTCGTTTTTTATAATTTTTAAAAATTCTTTATATATTTTATTTATTCTCTATATATTTGAAAATTGAAAGTTTGTTCAGGCCTTATTTAAGAGGCCTTCAATGAGATTTTAGAGAAGAGAGCATTTCATGAGAGCATTTCAAACTCGTATTCTGGGGGAAAGTAGGGATCTGGCTATTTCTAATACTTTTCTGCTGGGATTGTCATGTTAACTTGTGTTCTCTAATAATGAAAATAGTAACTGGTAGGAATTACCTTGTTGGCACTGGAGAGAGAGAGAGAGAGGGTGGGAGGGATGGAGAAGTGAAGGTAGGAAGGGGTGGGAAAGAGATGGGAATATTCTCATTTTCCTGTGTGCCAGTTGCCTTCGTGTAATAGATGTTAGTGAGGAGATAATTGATTAATTTCCTAAGCTGTAATATATTTACATGTAAAAGACTTACGAAGTTCCTTTTGTTTTTTTTAAAGTGTACATGATTGTGAGACATGCCCTGGTTACTTCCCCAGAGAAAGGAGGCATTACCCTCCCCCATTGTCCAGCTTAGGAAGTGGGCAGTGCTATCTTGAAGGGCTCATTTTCAGATGTGGCTCGAGTTCTCAGTGGATCATTTTCCTTCTGCCAGAGTCAGCCGTCCCTAATGGCTTCCCATCCAGGGAAGACTTTTCCATCCTGGTCTGTTGTTAGAGGCTAGATTCCAGTTTTGTGCTGGTGAAGAGTGGCTTGTTGGGTCAGGGGGTCAGGGATTGGGTTTTAGCACAGTCCTTACTCAGCCAGTTCTCAGTCTACCTACAAATGGGGACTTCATGCCTGCAGACCCAGAGGGCAGTTGGCTTTGGTGATAGGATTTAGAGGGTGGGCACAGAGGGTGACAGCAGTGGTCCTAGTGAGCTCAAGCATCCTGTGTGATGGACTGTTTTTACCTTGCACAGAATCAGAGACAACATAGAGTCAGACGGAGGACGCGCCCTCAAAGCCTGGATCCTTTCGGTGTTCCAGGGGGACAGGTCACCTGGCTAGTATGTATTACACACAGGCAGCTGTTTATAATGAGCAGTGATACAAAGGCGGAAATAGTATCCTGACCTCTAATCTCAAGTCTTTTTTGGTAGCAGGAGGAATACATAATTTAGACTATATTATCTTGCATATTTAACAAAAGGAAACTAGGGTAAGATGGAATTTGTTTCAACCAAACCAACCAAGCTCTATCTAGCAAGCCAGTAAGAATACCACCTGTAGACTGACTGACTATTTATTTATTTTTTTGTGAAACAGAGTCTCAACCTGTCACCCTGGGTAGAGTGCCATGGCATTATCATAGCTCACAGCAACCTCCAGCTCTTGGTCTCAAAGCATCCTCTTGCTTCTGTTTTTCTACTTTTAGTAGAGATGGGGTCTTGCTCTTGCTGAGGCTGGTCTTGAACTCATGAGTTCAAGCAGTCCATCTGCCTCGGCCTCCCAGAGTGCTAGGATTACAGCCGTGAGCCACTGCGCCTAACCTCATAGACTGACTTTAAGGAAGGAGACCAGTGAGGACAGAGGCACTTGAATTCCATATTCCCAGAGCATGGTTAAGAATTTATCACTTAGAGCCAAAGGAACAAAATTTCCAAGAGGCAACTGGGATCTTTTCATTTTGAAAATGCTTTAATAAGTGTTGACAACACTGTTTTGCAAAATGTAAAGGTACTATACAAATTCTTAATACAAAAAGAATAAATTAAAAGCAGATTTCTTTTTTAATTCTGCAACTTTGTCTACAACATACATCTTTTTCATTGATTACAGTTGAACAGAATCCAGTAAAATCATTTTACATGCTCTACAGTCAGTTTCAGGAGCAACCTAATCTTTTCTCCCCCCCCATCATTAAACTAGAGTCCATTTTACACAACTTGTAATAAACCATTGACATTAATGTTTATGTAAAACTTTACACCTAGTTAACTAAGCAGTAATTGGTCGTCTGATAGCACCTGGATGGAGTTTGCTATATTTAGAACTAATACTGAATGGAAACAAATAGGAATTTTTAACAGTTTCAACACTCATCTGCATATAATAAAATAAAAAAAAAATCAACCTGGCTCACAACATAGTCTGATGTTTGTGTTTTCACCAGTCCTCTGGCTTAAACAGGTGATTTCTTATATGCATCCGAAGAATCCAATAGGTACTTTATATCAGACCAGGGGCTTCATATTTCATCTTATTTTGTTTTAAAGAAATAGGGATATATAAAGAGTTTGCAAGTGCTTGTATACAATAACTACATCGTTTCTCAGCACACTGATCATTAATCATGTCAGTCTCAAAGGACTAACACTTTATGTACATTTTTTTGTATTAACTGAACCCAGCTAAACAGTAAAACCTGTTTTACTTAATCTTTGTCTTTACTACCAGACTATCCTGATGTTTGCTAGAACTGTATTCCTGCTCCTATTCCATTCCCTGCCCCCCGGAATCTAAAATATAACCCAAGTTTTCACAAAGGAAGAACTTTTGCCTCTCATTCCTCGTAACTCAGATGGGCTAAAAGCTTGATCTGATTTACTTCAGAGTTGGCTTCAAACTACTATCCATGTTGTCTAACTTGTGACCATGTGACCTCATAACTTTCTGTATTTCTCTTACGACTTTTCCTGTTGCACATAGTTCAGTCTGATTATTCATGTATCTTCTGATTTGAGGAGAAAGAAAAATGGCCCAATGTATAATATTTCCAAATAGAGAAGGGAAAAAAAAAAGTAGCTCTGACTGTCAAAATAAGAGTAACAAAAATGTCCCCCAGTCTACCCCCAGAATCATTTAGTAATGTCATAATCAGTTTCTGTGTATCCTGTAGGTATACCCCAACTGTGTTCTGGGAATTGTAATCCTCTTCCACACAAGCTGGAATCACCAGCAGTGTTGGGAGCTGCAGAAAGCAGGCTGTGAGTCGTTCACAGAGGCCAGTGGAGGCGGCCATGGCCCACCTGGTCCCTGCCAGGTATGCACACCCTGACTCAGCTCCCAGCACATTCCAGGCTGCTGCAGAGGGAACACCGTGAGTAACTACTTTGTTCTAGTGTCCAGTCTTACCCTCCTGGTCTGGTACAGTCTATTGTTATTCTTGGATTACACACAGATGAAAAACAAAGATTTTTCTTTCTTACGCTAAAGCTAGCTTCAGTTCTGCTTTCCCACAAAGCTACCCCCACCCCGGCTCCTGTCCCTGGCTGTCAAATGCCTTTCCAATAGGAAGTCATCACAAGTGAGAAAAAATACCCCCACCCCCCCCACTTGCGCCAACAAGCACAGCTTACCACCTCCATGGAGACCTTTTTGTGCCATCTTGAATAACCCAATAAGATTGTGCACTTGTTATTATTATAAAAGTATTTTTGAGGCCTTTGAAGATTGATGGCTTTCCAGGTGTGTATTAAGCATAGCTTAACACACATGTAAACGTGCAGCTCCCACACATGTTATTTTTCTTCCTCTTTTGGTTTCTGCACACACACGTGGTGCATCAAAGTAACTGCTAATGTTGTAGGTACATGGGCCCTTTGGGAGCTGATTTTTTTTTTTTTTTTTTAACCCTGCTCTGCCTGTTGGCTAGTAGACACACGAGTCAAATCTTTCTACCTACGGGCATAGTTGGGTTCTTGGAATAAGTGACACATAGAAGTCGGATCTGAGCTCTTTGTCACACAAGTGCTAACAAACATAAAATGAGCCACGACAGTTAAAACACTTGAATGGATTGCAATGTGCTTTTCCCTTGGTTTCCCATAAAAAAGAAAATGAAACGCCTTGTGCAAAAAAATAGGATACACTTTTACTGGTTGTTTTAATGAGAGAGAACCACTTTTGGCAATTTCCACCCTACGTTTACTACAAATCCCGAAAGGAAAGCAGCAGTTGAGTCTTGGGTTTGGGCTGAACCACCTGCGTAGACCAGGGCTAATCGCACACTCTGCTTCTCCCTGGGGATCTCTCTTCCTTGGTGTCCAGACTGATGGAGAGTCTGCATCGGCAGTGCCAGGCAAGACTCCCTCGTCTTCATATCACACTGGGTTAGTGTTTCAGGCTGTCCACAGACGGAGAATGGACCGTTAAGGGAGAGGGGGAGCAAGGACACCAGTTTATAGATGGGTGACTTTCACTTGTGTGTAGTAGCAGTTTAGAATTTAAAGGAAGTTTCCTTGCAGAAAAAATGTCTTCCTCTTGGCCTCTCTTGTGTTTTGATTATTTTTTTGTTTAATCTTTGGCAGCGTAGAACTGATTGTGATCCTCTGATGCAGTCTGCGGTGTGGTGCTTCCTTTTCATCCCTCCCCCCATCCCCCCCAAGCCGTCTCTTTAAGGAATACGTCAGGTAGGAGCTGAATATCCCATGAGGTGTCCTCTCCACGAAGTGCTTGGTTGGCCCACAGGTGGCAGGCTGGACACAGCCGAACAGTCCTTCCGAATCACCCTGTCCTTGGCCCCCTTCCTGTTCTCCACTGATGCTACTTGTCCGCAGGGATTTGATGCTGGCTGGCCTCCCTGATGGTTTCTGGCCTGGGGGCTGTCATGGCAGGGGAAGCCACCAAGGTGCCATTGAGGATTGGTGTCTGGCCCTCTGTGGGCAAGAGAGCCAGAGGACACACAGTGGGACCGGAACCTTCCAGAATGTCTCCTCAGTCAGGTATTCAAGGGTGAGGGAATGTGGAGACAGGAGAAAAAAAGTGCTGAGGGCCGAAGCTGGTGCAGGGTGACAGTGCGTCTGGGTAAGGCAAATGAGAGGCAGTGAGGTGATCTCAGAATGGCATTGAGGCGGTCAGATCAGGCCGGGCCGGCTCACACAAGGGTCCCGGGCTTGGCTTTTTCCTGCCCGTACCACTGGACATCAGCTAGTTCTGGATAGAGGGAGGAATCCAGGAAACAGCTGTCATTGTAGCTCCTGTGGGGAACCCAGGAAGGGAGACAGTTAGGGAAGAAAGAAGGGCACAGACCAGCCTCCATTCAGAAGTGCATGTCCATTCCCATGGGGCCCAGGCTGGCCGTCGGTCTCCCTGAGAGAGGAGGCAGGCCCCATACTCCAGCAGCCCTGGGTGTGCAGACTGCCCACAGACTGTCTCAACCTAGAATAGTGCAAACTCACTCTTAATCCTCAGGCTGAGCTGGGTCCAGGAGTCACCTGGGAGCTCTCGAAAATATTCATGTCTGGACCCCACTCCAGACAGGAGCAGTTTAACTGGTTGGGCTGTGCTTGAGTGCTGGGAGCTCTCTGAGCACCCCAGGTGATTCTCAGATGCAGTCGAGGCCCAAACTCCCCCAGCTGCATCCCTTGGGGTGACTTTCCCACACGGTAGCTGCCTGGGTCATCCTGTGTGAGACCTGGGGGTGATTTTTATTCTGTCCTAGAAGAACACTGGAAATGTGAGGTTTCCTTAGTGCGAAACTGAGGTGATATTTTGAATTGAGTTTTTAAGAGTTTTTCCAAAACAAAAATCACTGCAGATTTTGCATTATTCTAAATAACAAATCATTTTCTAATTATAGAGAAGCGTTCATTTAAAATATATAGGAGAGTATGCAGAAATAGATGAGTGGCTTTTAAAACAAGTCTATTATAGGTAGGCGTCACTATTTTGGCTGGATGGAATTCATTCATTAAATATCAAGACGTGATCAGATACATGAAAGTCCATAATCATTACTAGAGAGCCATCACTGAGGAAAAATAATCCCTCTCTGCTGCTCCTTGGGGACAACCCGTCCTTAATCCCACCATGGTGCCACCCTACACCTACTTGGGAGAACAGGTGACCCAGGTGGGCCAATGGCAGTCGTCCAGTGATAGTCCCTGGTGCAGGGATGGCTAGGACAAGCCGCTTTGAAACCATGAGGATGTCATTTCCTCCTGAGAATGAAGCTTATAGGAGCAGATGGCAGAACTAGAGATAGGAAGAGAAGCCGCCATCTCTGCTGCAGCTATGCTTCAGCCCCAGTGTCCCCAGTCTGTACACACTGGTGCTTGCTCACACTTATTAAATTGAGTTCTTTCTCACACGTAACTAATGCTGATATGGGGGCTGTGGCTCTCGCCTGTAGTCCTAGCACTCTGGCAGGCCGAGGCGGGACGATTGCTGCAGCTCAGGAGTTCGAGATCAGCCTGAGCAAGTCATTGTCTCTATTAAAAATAGAAAAAATTAGTTGGGCATCATGGCAGGCACCTGCAGTCATAGCTATTTGGGAGCCTGAGGCAAGAGGATCACGTGAGCCAGGCAGAAAGAAGAAATTTGGATGGAAATCTTGGTTCTGACACAAATATGATCTTTTTAAGACAGAATTTTCCTTAGGAACTACACCTCAGAGTTTCTGAAAGTAGTCCGGTGAGGTGCCCTAAGGACATGAAAGAAGGTTTGATGGACATATTAGTTTAAGGACTCTGCCCTTTTGGAGCAGAGCAGTGTATATGGACATATATTAAAGGCTCCGAGAAGTCCCGCACTACTTTGTTTTGCCCAGAGCTCACCAAACAGTATCACGTATGACTATCTACAGAACACACTTTGGAAAATAACTATCTTAACCTTTTGACTGCAAACAATGCCTATAGGCGTTCAGACAAGATGTTCAGTTTGGTGTGAACGATGCCTATAGATATGTTTCATTTCTGAGTGCTCTGTGGGGTCAAAGGGTTAAATAGCCTAATATTATAAAATGTGTTTGAATCTTTCGTATGTTGTATCCTAAGTACTTTCTGGTTGAGACTATTACAATTACTACTCAGCTGCTTTTTAACAGTATCACAAATCTGAAGTGCCTTTGTGACCCTATAATCTGCTTCAGAGGAACTAAAAGTCCACTATGTTTTGATCACAAGACCTCAAGAAAAGGCCAGTGGGTTCAAAGCTTTGGTGTGCGGATAAGGCAGTGGATTAGGGAAGTGGTCTGTGGTGGTTCAGTTCCTATGTGAAGACACAGTCTCACTCTGGGCGGGACCACACGACTCCTGCAGGTCATCAGGGAGGCTTCTGGGTCACAGGATCCCACATAGGCAAATCTATGGAGCTAATATCAAGTTCTGTATAAGAACATCTAGTTGAGCTCATTAGCTTATAAGAAAGCCAGCTATAGACCAGGTGCAGTGATGGCTCACACCTGTAATCCTAGCACTCTGGGAGGCTGAGGCAGGGAGACTGCTTGCGCTTAGAAGTTTGAGACCAGCCTGATCAAGTAATAGAAGAAAGTAATTTTTTCTATTACTAAAAATAGAAAAATTAGTTGGGTATCGTGGAGGGTGCTTGTAGTCCCAGCTACGTGGGAGGCTGAGACAAGAGGATCCCTTGAGCCCAAGGGTTTGAGTTTGTTGTGAGCTTTGATACCATGGCACTATATCCAGGATGAAAGAGGTAGATTCTGACTCAAAAATAGGGGAGGGAAGCCAGCATAGGCTGGGTGTGGTGCCTCACTCTTATAGTCCGAGCACTCTGGGAGGCTGAAGCCAGAAAATTTCTTGAGCTCCAGAGTTCGAGGCCAGCGTGAGTAAGAGGCTGTAAAATAGAAAAATCAGGTAGGTGTTGTAGCGGGTGGCTGTAGTTCTAGCTACCTGGGAGGCTAAAGCAGGAGGATCACTTGAACCCAGGAGTTTGAGGTTGCAATGAGTTATGATGCCACAGCACTCTAGCCTGGGGTAACAAAGTGAGACGCTGAGGTCTCAAAAAACAAAGAGAAAGCCAGTGTATAAACTAGGTAAACCATCTCTGAATGTTGGGCCACAGTGTGAAAACCACTAGCCAGCCCTCCTCCTGCTCTGCAGCAACCCAGAAAGGGCTGACTCTGACTAGTGTGATGGGTTTATTGTATTCAGATTAAATTTATTTACTGCTGGAAGAAAAGACGTATTCATCCAATCTTTCACTGTTTCACACAGCCCATTAAGAAATGGTCCCCATCATTAGGAAAGTACCTAATGTGGTTTTTTGTGTGTGTTTTTTGAGACAGGGTCTTGCCCTGGCTAGGGTAGAATGGCATCGTTACAGCTCACAACGACCTCAAAGTCCTGGCTCAAGTGATCCTCTGCCTTGGCCGCCAGAAGCGCTAGGTAACATGGTTTTGAAAGCCATAAATGTTACTTGATGTGTCAGTCTTTTATTCTCACATTTGGCAAAGAAACCTTTGTTCTGTCTGCTCAACGACAGATTTTGCCCCTCATTCAGCACAAATTCTGTTGGAGGCTAATAGTCAAGAAATGCCATGTGCTAAGAAAGCAAAGTTAACAAAAGAGGCCATTTAGGAAGCATTTATTCTTCACAAATACTATAAGTAGGGGGCCACTAAGTAGTCACCTCAGTAAGTTTAGGTCAGTTATTCACTGTCATATGTGCTGGGATATGATAAAAGTCTAGAAATGGTCTCAAAGACTCAACCTTAGACCTGATCCCGGGACTGGATCTGATGGCCTCTGCCAGTTTACACTCAGGGATGTGCAGAGATGTGAGGCCTGCAGGGGGTACTGTGTAAGCTAGGGCCCTTTAATGACAGGTGCTGAATTCACGCGCCTCGTCATCCACATATAGTGAGGCTTGTAGTGTTATAGCTGCCCCCACCACCAGCACCCTAAGATCTTGGAGGGAGGAATTTCAATGGAATTATTTTTATATAAATTTTGTAAATTGATTTTGTCAATGTCCTTTTCAGCAGTTCTTTCTCTTCATAGTTTACTAATATTTGAGAAATATGATTTAACTTACAAAACCAACTGGCGTATATAGACAAGGCCCTCTGAGTCATGCTGTCCAGCTTGCTTAGGTCATGCTAAACGAGCCCGCTTAGGTGCTGCTGTGACTCCACTTCCACAGCAGCCCTATAAAACTGGTTTAATTCTCAAGTTCCCACCTCTGTTGCCCTCAGCAGATGATCAGGCCCTCCACTCTGGGGGAAGAAAAGGTGATTTTTTTTTTTTACTTCAAAAATGTTGCTTTCGTGACATCATCCTACATCTCTTCTCTGGCAGTGGACAGTGAGGTGGACATCTTCCTTTATAATTGTCCCACCTTTGTCTCATTTCTTCATGATCTTGTCCTAACCTGCTTTTCAGGCTGAAGCCCGGGTCTTTCTCTATAGTGGAGTGAAAACATTTTTCCTCTAAACCCTGCCCTCTGCCTTGTTTCTACATCTGTGCTTTTGCCCTTAGAATAGCCTCCCTTGATCGAGCTCCCCTGGCTAAGCCCACTGCAGGTCTCTGAGGCCGGGCTCAGTGTAGCATCTGCATGAGCTCAACAGCGATGTTCCCACCTCTAGAAGTTCTCAGAGAATGTCATTTCCCTTCGGTATCTGTCTCCCTAGAGGTTTCAAATTCTTGAACGTGAACTCTTAGACCTGTTAGCACAGTTCCTGGAATATACTCAGGGTTCAGTGTTTTGATCTAACAAACTTACAGCTACTTATGCATGGTGTTCTTACCGGTTGTGTTGACCCTTGAAATGCTATTGGATTTCATTGTCTGTGTCCCAGTGAGGAACCAGACCAGGTATGACTGTTTCCTGCACACTGGAGCAGAGCTTTGCCTTCATCTAGGGATCCTGATAAATGCAGATTGGGATTCAGAAACCAGGTGGTGCTCAGGAATCTTTCTAAAAAGCTCCCGTTGTGGTGGTGGTGATGACGTTAGCTTATGGACTGCAGTTTTCTGCAGGGCTGGGTACAATGTACAGATGTAACTCAAGAATGCCAGGGTGGAATTCTATTGATCTTCAGGTCATCCTGGCTTAACTCAGTCCTTTTCATGGGCACCAATTACTAAAGTAAAAAATGTCTACAGGTATTTATTTGTATGTGCACAGAGCCCAGAAAAGTCTAAATACACTTTGTGAATCTTTTCTTAGAAGCAGTATGGGGAACATCTAACATCTGATGGAAGAACATAGGTATAAACACACAGTTCGCCATCTACCTAGAACTAAGACATAAAAATAACGACTTTCACATCATTTGGGCGTTTCCTTCTGGAAACTATGACACAGGGAAAGGCAACACACAGGCAGCACATCTGGGAGTCACAAACGCATGGGTAGAAAGAACAAAACATTCCCTTACGATACCTCTATTCATCAGTACTTTGGTGAGTTGGAGACTCAGACCCATCCATAATGGGTGAGTTTTCTGTTGCTTCTCTGAACAAAAGAAAGAAGAAGGAGGAGAAGAGATGTCATGTTAAAGAGAGGAACCGACACAGACGTGGTTAGTAGCTTATTCGTACACTGGAAAGGCCAGTTGATTAGACACCTAAGGGTTAGTGACAGATACATAAACACAAGTCATGCAGAACTTCCAGGCTCCATAACTGAGGCACAAGACCTCTTTAGTTTTGTTAGGAAGACAGGCTTTGGCACGTTTTTACCTATCATCTCATTTTCTTATCACATTACAGAGAAGAGTTACTGTTTGTTAATGACAATTCAACTTGATCTGGCAAAACTGTTTACTTCAAGAACCAAAACTATCTTTTTGTTTCAAAATGTCTTGAGTCCTTACTAGGTCCATGTGGTGAAACAGGGACGTTTCAAGACCAGTTTATGGGCATAGGCCTGTAAAGGGTGCTTGTGAACTTCAAAGCCCGTTGCCAAGTCAGATAAAACAACCATACACAGTAGAACCTCCCTAAGTGGACCTAATTTTCATACCCCAGATATATGCCACTTGTACCGATCAGTACAGTTCCTTCTTTTGACTCCCTCCATATATTGCCCAGTTTGTTACAGTCCCTTGGGTGGTCACCTTGCAAGGTTCTACTGTATTTGGATTAGGTGAGACTGGACAAGACCCAGACTATCTGGAGAATATAGAGGGGTATCTTGAGATGTGATGTTTCTTATTTAGAGGAGACGGTCCAGCCACTGGAGGTATGTGTACAGAAAATGTGTCATTTCTTTTATGCGTTAGTCTTAGACTAATGTCCACATAGGCTAGAGCTGGGGTGTAGATAGTGAATCGGTGCTGTTAGTGACTTGTAATAAGGGCAGAGGGGTAGCTACTGTCCCAAATCGACGTAAGAATACTGTGGTTGGGACTGCAGATTCCCCTGATTCCAAAAGAATAAGAGAGACAGCATAGCAGATGTAGTTCAGGGATTGCCAAACTTGGGCGTGTGCACCAGAATCTCCAGCTGTGCTAGTTAAAACACAGCCTGCTGGGCACCACCCCTCGAGTTTTGGATTCAGTAGGTCATGGGTGAGCCCAGGAATCTGCATTCCTGATGAGACCTCTCCTCCCTCCCTGGCTGACTCGTGCTTCTACTCTGGGGACCACACTTAGGAACCACTGGTGTAGTGGGGGAAGCCAGGGTCCCTCCACAGCTATCTGACTGGGCAACACACTTACTTTTTCTGACTTCGTCTTTAAAACTTGCACGCTCGCAGTGGGGATTATAAGAGCTCATATGTTAGAAAAAGTGCCCCGCCTCTGAGTACACAGCAAGCACTCAATCAAAATTAGCTCCCTTTCTCTCTTGCTAAAAACTAAGGCTCCAAAACACTTGGTGTGAAATCCCTACAGATATACTTGAAGGAACAAAAATGCCAAGTGTGGGAGCCTGAAAGGGAGTTCTGGAACTGTGGTTTGCTCACAAGTCAACTCACAGATAGCTGTCATACTTTTCCAGACATCTCCACTGATGCCCCAGGAAACCAGAAACTCTGGAGAAAGCTGGGTAGGGGGACCCTTTACTCCTCTAATCAAAATGCACTTTCACTTAGAGGTGTTGCCTCAGGAGCAACAGAAGAGGCAGGTATAGTAGACTCAAGCAGGTTGCCTGTGTCTGCCAGACCCTCCAGTAGGTAGAGGAGGTCCTGTGACTCCTGGCTACAGGGTTGGTATATGCCAGCAAGCTGCAAGTTCCTCTTCCTGTAGGAGGTCCTTGAAATCATGATGCTACATTTAAAGCTATACAAGGTTTCATTAAGTTTGCTGTTTGTGGCTTCTACTTAAAGGAAGGATTTCAAGGTACCTGATTGCCTTTGCTGTTAAGAACAGGTGCTTGGCCACGACAGAGCCTGACACCCAGCCTGCAGGCATGCTCAGAACATCTGGCCCAGACAGGGCCTACAGACCTGCTTAATTACCTCTCTTTCCCCCACCCCTGATGTTCTTGTCTGGCATTTTGAGTCGGCCTGGGTATAAACCAAACCCAAACTATCTGGAATTGTGACTGAAGAAGCAATATTCCACTTTTTGCTTTGACCTACTCATGTCCCAGGGACCACTGCCTACTCTAACAGAGCACAGAGAATTCACCTCTGTGAAGGGACAGCAAGGGGGAGGAGTGCGTAGAAGGAAGGTGACAGCATTTAATGAGGAATTTTCCCAGTAATAAACCCTTACTGTTTGCTTACTGATGGATCTTAATGCTTATGGCACTTTCTAGCGGATGCAGTCTGGAACCTGGAGAAAGCAGGTCAAGGCCTGGAAGGACAACTCACCCAGTCTGCCAGGTTAGGATGTGGTGGGGACTGCTTGGCGGCGTGGCTCCAACCTCACTTGACGGCGTTGAGCTTCTCTGGCTTTGAGGTAAGGCAGCTGTGTGCAGGGTGGAGGGGTCAGAGAGAAGACAGGGATCAGACACAGGTGAAGGAGCTGGCTGGCCCCCACCAACCCTGTGGCCAGAAGTCACCATTTCCAGTTATGCTGGATCTGGCCCCATGGCAGGGTCTCAGTGGGGAAGCATCTATGCATCCCACCTATTACAATTTCTTGTAAAACCATGTGCCCCAATTCTGAGTCAAGCTGACCTGGCATCCTAGGTCCCTGCTTTGCCACCAGGAAGTGGCCGTAGGGATGGTAGCAGCTTCCATAGGAGTGAAGAACCTGAAGCCCTCTAGTCCTTTGAGGGCGATCTGAGCAGGACTCAGGCAGGGAGCACCTACTTCTTGGGCCTCAGGGCACTTTCAGGTGTGGTCCTGTGTGAAAATGCTGCTCTGTTACGAACAGGTGGCCTCCAGAAAGATCCTCAGAGCTCTACCCTCACTGTGTCAAGCTCGTCATTTCCCACTTGGAAGAGGGCCAAGCTTTTTGAAGCTCCTTGAAATCTGAATATTCCTAGTCTCATTGGGAAAGGTAAGGCAGATGTGTGCAGGGGGGTCAGAGGGAAGACAGGGAGACTTCCCCAGAAGTAGGAAGTTGATCCTACTTAAAAGCATCCTTTGCTTTTTTGGGAATTGAAATCGTTTCTTCAGTAAACCTCAAATACAGCTTCTTAAAATTTTTAGTGTAAAATATATTACAAAAGATCTACCTAATCTCTTTATGTAGAGCCAATCTATTACATAAGCACTACAATTTTGATAGCATATAAGTAGTCTTGCCCCTTTGTGATTTTTATAAACCACTGGTTTTTCTAACAGGGTCACAGACAATCATGCTTTTAAAGTAGTTCACATAATTTGCTCACTCTCAATCTTCCTTCCATTTTACAGATGGAGGGACATGAAGAAGGCTCCAGGACCTGAAGTCCATGGTACACTTAACGATTGCCTGAATCATTTTAATTCTGGTCTCTGGAGCTTGTCTTTGCACCAAAATGCACCATATCAAATGAGTCCATGGATGTAGGGGCAGAATGCCCGGCTCTCTTCAGGCCCCAAGAGTCTCTCCTTCACTCCCCAAAGGTGACCGTCCCCTGCATTGCCCTAACATCCCTCCCCTTTCCCCTGATCTTTGCCTTTATGTAAAATCACCCTCTCATTTACTGACGTGGATTTCTTCCCACTTGCTTCTGACTCTCACTGTCCTCTTGTGATATATCTCAAGACACTCCCCCACTTTTTTTTCCTACAGTCAGAAGGATGCAGACTCCCTTACCCCATTTCCCTCTTTCTCTGAGTGGTGTACTATTTTTTCCTTATTGAGGGAGAGGGGTGAGAACATTTGTTAAAGGCAAGGGTGGGTTCTTTCACTTTTGCCTAGACTTAGTACTGCTCATTGTTCATATAAGGTAAACCTTAGCTTGATTATGGAAATTTTCAGACCTAATGTCAAGGGTACCGAATGCACTTTACAAACATCACTTCGTGGCTGTAACATCACTGAAACCGGAAAGCCAGGAGCAGTTCAAGACGTGTGTCAAATGCAGAACTCCAGCAGCTCAGCCATAGCCAGCCTGTGCCCATCGGGGGAGGCACTGGCCAAATCTCAGGGCATCAAGACCTAAGCTGGGTTTCCTTGCTGAGGCTATGACCAGGGTCTGAGAGCCTCTAACTTCCCAGAACCTGCTTGTCACTAGGGTAAGGGTGCACCTCTGGCTAAATAAACTCTGAGGCACAAATTCAGGTAACTTTCTAAGCTTGCTTTCTTGTATTAAGTGGCTAAGCGAGGGGCCGGGGAGAAAGTTGGCCCAACCCACTCTGGAGGTTCAGGTGCAGGTGACTGCGTGCTCAGGGTGAGTGGTAGGGGCTGTGCAAATCTCCCACTTCTGCCAGCCAGGTCCCTCCGCATCTGAGGTCTAGCGCTCAGCGCCACCCCCCAGCAGCCCGTAAAACGAGCCCACAGTTTGCGCCCGGCCACCCCCTCTCACCTGACGTGGCCTTGCACATCTGGGGCATCCTGGTGACCCTGCTGTGCGCCACGAAGGTGCTCTGGGAGGAAGTGCTGTACTGCGAGCCGCTGTCGGAGGAGGTGGAGCTGGTGTGCGACAGGCGGCTGTGCTCCTTGTGCGAGGCAGTGGAGCGCTGGTACCACTGGCGCAGCTCGTCCGAGACGGCGGTGCGGCCCACGCACTTGTCGTGGGCGCCCTCGCGGCCTAGCGAAGGAGTCCGCAGAATCTGCGAGCGCGACGGCGTCAGGCGGCCCGCGTCGCCCTCGTCGCCGCCGCCTCGCCAGCTCTCCTTGAAAAGGCCTCCGGCCGTGTAGGAGTTGGATGTCTTGAACTGCGCCTTGACGCTGTAGTGGCCCTCCTGGTCGCTCTCCAGGCTGCGCACCACCACGGGAGTGGCGCTGCCCTCGATGTACAGCGGGTACTCCTTGATGCGGTATTGCGAACTGGGCTGGCTCTGGCTGTGCAGGTACACGCCGCCACCTGCGCCCCCCGCGGCACCCACGCCGCTGCGCGCCGCCAGGTTGGGCATGCTGCCCGAGCTGCCCGCGCCCAGTGCGCCCGCCGCCCTCGCCCGTGCCCGCTGCCGCTGGCGCGCCTTGGACGGCGAGTCCTCGGCCAGTGTCGAGTAGTTGGCGTTCATCTGCGCCGGGTAGTAGTGCTCCGAGCTCGAGTGGCTGGTGCATGATGAGCAGTCGTCCATGGGATCCGAGCCGTTGCTGCTACGAGTCCTCGGGGTGTAGAAGTCGGGGCTCCCGGTGTCGTTCTCCGAGCCCAGGAGCTTGCCCTGGCTCTCCAGGCTGGAGCTCCGATGTCTAAAGTGCAGTGCGAGGCTGTGCAGTCGCGTGGGGCTGATGTCCACTGACCTGCGGGGGAGACCGCCTGGTTGGCCTGGGCGTACAGGGGACCCCCCAGGCTTTGGACATAGGGAAGTGCAAAACCCACTCAGGTGCAGAGTGGCCTGTGAATGGAGGAGGATGGCATCCAGGGACCCACAGTCTGAGCAGGGCTGGTTACTGGGGGTCCCTGGAGGCAAACCTGGGCCTCGCTTTGATTCTCAGGGGGAAGTGAAGCCAGGACTCACATGTGGGTTTCCTCTGGAAAAAGCTGGCCAGTATCGGGGACGTTTTTATTTTTAAAGGTGGAAAATAAACTTATGGATACAAAGAGAACCCACAGAATCACTATGCTGGTATTATTTTCAACCAGATGAAATGCCCATTTGTGTAGCCAGAAGAGTCCAACACCAGCCCTTCCTATGGTTTAACCAAATACTATTAAGAAATCCACAGATTCCCATTTCCTGTGCAAATTTGAAAATGAAAGCTTGGCGAAACATTTGAAAAATGAATGATGCAGATATTTACCATGCCATTACTTTGCCTCTACACCACTGTGCTTCAATATCGTATGGCAGATGATGCTGCCAGATGCTGGGACTTTGTGTGAAGTTCACAGCAACCCACTGGCCAAGGACAGGAAGATTGAGTTCCAGCTGTGACCATCCCCCAGGTGGAATCAGAAGTCCCCACCACGTGACCCTCCATGGCCTGGTTTTGTATCTTTTTAGAAAATGCAGGTATGATTCACCAAAATCTAATTTTTGCCTGTTTCTTTTGCTGATTATGAATTTATGCCCTTAAGGCACCAAAGGAAGCCCAGGGTAAATTTAGGCCTCAGTAGAAAGTTATAAGAGGACTATCAAATAGAGTTGAGGCCATCAGAGTGAGGTTATTCTGGTCCCAGCTCTTCTGGTGCTAACCCAGGCAGCCTCTCCTGCCTGCAGGTAGATGAGGAAAGCTCCTTCCATGCTGACTGTCCCCAGGAGCCTGGGGAATCTTAGCTGACTCCACGTGCCCCCAGGATGTGGGCAGTGGGCTGTCATGGGTCTCTTGGCTAATGGGGACGACTGATGTCAACTCAGTGTTTTAAAAATTCAGCTTCACTGATCTTCTTAGGTTCAAGTCTGTCTCTAGCTCACCTGTCAACTGGGCCAGTCTGGGGCCAGCAATGCCTATTTTTATAAAAAGGAAGGTCCAGTCTGAGGAGGGAGATGGCCAGAAACCCTGGACTCACCTTGTGGAATGGACATAGTGGGGACTCCGGACCCGCAGGTCTGGTGTGGACGGCATGCTGGACTGGGAGTTCCAGTGAGGGAGGCTGTGGATGGGGCTGTTCTGCAAGGAGCTGCTTCCCCCTCCTGCTTCGGCGCAGCTGCCCGTGCTGGGGAAGCGCTTGTGGCTGCTGTGAACCCAAGGAAGCCGTGTTGTCACTGCTGGACAGATGGCACCTCCAAGGGGCTGGCCAGCATGGGACACAGATCTGGGTGTGGGGAAAACTCCCCCAGGACTCCCACTTCACTCCTGCACATCTCTATCATGTGGAGTCCTGGTCCCTGAACCTCTCCCACCCCAGATGACAAGAGATAAGACCCCCATCAGCCTGATTTGTGTTGGGCACAGTGTAACTGTCCCTTAAATCCCTTTGGCCTCACAGTTTCTGTTTTCCAAGTGAGAGATATTTACCTCTTAGCTCACTCACTTGAAGCTTTATTGGGTGCAATGAAAGGAAATGAGAAAAGCAAAGAACTGGACCCAAAATTCCATCCCCCAAACCTTTTCTACAATGTCAGCCCAGTAATGAGCTAATACACAGTTCCCATCATAGCTGTTTGGCTCCAGAATTCTGCTGGGTGATGGTTTAAGGTTCTGAACCCTTCAGGGATTCCTTAGAGTGGACTCTCACTTGCCATTTTGGAATAGTGCTGCCTAAGATTTCCTAATTAATTCCTGTGGAATTTAGCAACATTAAAGCCATCTGCCATCACCTTGATGGTGAGCCAAAACTCTCAATTTCCACTTGAACGACCAAGCTGCAACTCAGCAGCATCAGCAGCAGGGGGCGCTGTGGGCACAGTACCAGGGAAGGCAAACCCAGGAGGAGGAGGAACCACGTGGTGCTGGATTTTGTGCCCACACTTTGATTCTTCCAGAGTGTAGACTGTGGCCTCATTTGGCCTCATTCAAGCCCCAACTCACCTGGAATGGCCGTGGGAGGAGCGTTTCTTGACCTTCTCATAGGGCTCATCTAAGGAGGACTCACTCCACATCTTGGGCTTTATGGGGGACTTGTCATAGTCACTACGGTGATAGTGCATCTGCCTGAGGCCATCCAGGGACTGCGGAGGAGGCGGCCTGTTGTGCGATGGTGGCCGAGGAGGGAGTCCCTTGTGAGGAGAATGTAAGGGGGATATTGTGCTGGTAACCTGAGAGTCTTCTGCACAAAGAGAGAGAGAGACCGAGAATGGTTACACTTTCCCCAAGACCAAGACACTCCACCCACCTGCACCTCACTTGGCCCCTAGGAGCCACACAGCCAAATCTACACCTTTCTTTCACCCATGTAATGAAGAGCCCTGGGACTCTTCCCCAGTTGCCAAGACAGGTTGAGACTAGTCAGGCCAGCCTTGAGCAAACCAAATGTCAACTGCCCCCAGAATTAACTGCATGTGAAGAGACCCTCTGTCACTTCTGATTAGACACAGATGGAGTGAAGTCTGAATTTTATGAAATACTATCAACAAATGATCATGTACACCAAACAGCAAAGTATAGTTATTACCATCTTGTAAGTTTTCTTTGAATGGACACCAGGCATCTGATTTGCTTTGGGGCAGTCTGAGCCCCAAAGAATTTTGCCTGTTTTGTTCACTACTATGTCCTCAGTGCCATGAATGGCAGCTCACACAGTAGGTGCTGAGTAAGTCCTGGCTGGAAAAAGAAATGAATGAAAACAATCTGTCCAGGGTAATTATCTGTTGGGCGGGTCTGGGTATCTACTCTCTGCTTTTTTCCCAGAGCTATCTATATTCTCTTTGGTTCCTGTATACGTATATTTTAATTTTGAAACTGCCTTAAATTCTCTGGGAAGGAGATGGGCTACGAAGATTAAGTGCTACTAAATTATTCTCTGTTTTCAGGGGAGTGATGATCATCAGGGTGATAGAGGCCTTGTGGAGACAGTGAATTCAGTTAGCCTAGGAGGGGCGGTGGGAAGGGCTGGCCTTGAACAGGCAGAGAGGAGGAGGAAGGAGAGAATTTGAGCAGGGGGTGAGGTGGGGCTCTGGTCAGTATAGCAGACCCTCTGCATGTGCCCTGATGAGAAGGAGCCCAGCCCGTGGGGGCCTGGGTTTGCAACTTCTTAAATAAGGATGTAGCTGGTTGAAAAATCCTGTTTTAGAACTGTTTGCCTGGCAGTATTAAAACATGAGAAAGGCAGGGAGAAGACACTGGGGGGGGGGGGGAGTGTTCCTGGGAAGACATTGGGACAGGGTTGGTTGGCACTGAGAAGACACAGGAGGGAGCACTTCCACTTTCTCAGAGAAGGCTGGGGGTGGGAGCTGGAGAAAATCACCCCCAAACAAACCTCCAACCTCCTACTGCCTTTCACGTGCCCCTAGATCCACTGGCAGCTTCATGCCCTCCACCCCCAGCCGTGCACATCCACTGTCCTTCCTTTCCTCCTTTGCCCTCTCGAAGGAGCCTGTGATGGAAGCGTGGGGTGCAAAGGGAGGTGATAAGGCCTCTTAAGATGTCCAGGGGTCTGGAACAGGGGGACGAAGCTGGAGTCACCCATGGTGCCTCAAAATCAGATAACGACATCATCTATTGCCCTGGCAACTTCTCTATGACAAAGGAATCTCACTAGATTGTTCTTGTTCCGTCCCCTGGAGAGACTGGGCTAGGATCTCTGATATTCCAAGCAAGCCTCGCTGTGGTCCCCAGGCCCGCCCCACCCAAGGAATGAAGAAGATTATAAAATATTACAATCTGATTTCTAAGAGCAGGGCCAAGACAAGTCTGTAAATCACCCGCCAGGCTTTTCCCCACATCAAGACCAATCATTATTACTGCAATTATGATTATTACCATAACTAGGGTAGACCTTTTATGTTTTCCATCTGAGTGGGCACTTATCACTGCCTGCCCGAGGTTTCCCTGCAGGGCAAAAAAATTAACTGCCACTTAATATATTTCCATGTAATTAATGCCCTTCTCTCCTGGTGCTTTGGTTTAATAGACACAAGAACATTCTCAGAGATGGTTCTGTGTCTGGAATTCTCATTTCACCTATGTATGGTGATGGTGGCAGCTACAGGGAATCAGTTCTGCTTTTCAAAGAATTTTCCAAGAAAATAGTCTGGGAACTGCTAGGTTTTAAGAATCCAGTGTATATACTATGGAGTACTACTCAGCCATTTCAAAAAAAGATGAATTAATACCTTTTGCAATAATCTGGATGGAAATGGAGAGCATCTCAAGAATGGAAACACAGGCTCGGCGCCTGTGGCTCAACAGGCTAAGGCGCCAGCCACGTACACCTGAGTGGCGGGTTCGAATCCAACCCGGCCTGCCAAACAACGACGACAGCTGCAATCAAAAAATGGCCGGGCATTGTGGCGGGCGCCTGTAGTCCCAGCTCCTTGGGAGGCAGAGGCAGGAGACTCGCCTGAGCCCAGGAATTAGAGGTTGCTGTGAGCTATGAAGCCACAGCACTCTATCCAGGGTGACAGCTTGAGGCTCTGTCTCAAAAAAAAAAAATGGAAACACAAACATCATTTGTACTCACTATTAAACTGGAACTAATGGATGAGCACACGTGTACACAAGGAAGTAAAAATCAGTGGAAATCAAGCAGGGGGTTGGGGAGAGGAGGGAAAAGGTCAAAAACCTCCCTAATGGGCACAGTGAACCCCATCTGGGTGACAGGCACACTCATAATCCTGATGCCAGTGTAACAAAATCAATACATGCAACCCAAAACATTGTAACCCTCCCCAGCCCCCCGCAATATTTTGGTATAAAAAAGAGGAATCCATCTGCCAGAGCCAATGATCTATACAATGCTCTTGGGGGCTTTTGCTTGAGCTGATGAGAAATAAGTATATTCTCCTTTCCTGCTGGAATTAGAGCTATGGAACAAAGCTCAAAATGTTGGGGGCCACCATGAAGGAGAATCCACCAAGGGTAGACCCAGCACTAAGGAAGTAGCATCAGGGCACATATCCTGATGACTGAGTTTGAGCCCCTGAATCAAGATTCATCTGTTGTCTGTCCCTTACACTTTCATATTACATAAACCAATAAATTCCCATCTTGATGGTTTAGAAAAAGACCCCAATGCGGAATAAAAAGACATTTTTCAAGGCCTGACCAGGTGTCTAAAGGGCCATCTCCTTATTTTCACTATTGTCTCAGGAAGCTATGGAGGGTTTGTTTCATCCTTTCCTACTACACCCAGACTCTCCTCATGCTTTTTAATCATTGATTTGTAATCCAATAAGTCTCTACCCCTTTCTACCAAATATTATGAATCCTCAAAAGGAAACTACGTAGGGTGTTTAGAATTCTGCATCTAGTTAAAAACATGGTCTTGGCTACTCAAAAAGTAAAGCCCCGCTCACTGGATATCACCTTGAATCTTACCTCTGGGCCACTAAAATTCTAGTAACCACCTGTTTATGGAGCACCTACCTAGTCCCGACCAGATGGGTGAACACCTGGAAATGAGGGAGCCTGCAGGGAACCCAGCCGCCGCTTGGACCTGCAGTCCCCAGACCACATTCAGAGTCAGCCCTGTTTCACCTGAGCTCCAAGCCCTTCAACAGGAAGTGCATCACCTACCATCCTCAAGAACAAGGGCATCTGAGAGGGAGCTGTCTTCACTGGCAATATTTCCATCTGAGGAGACAAAAAGCAAATGCCCATGAGCTTAGCACATTCCTTCAACAAAGCCCCAAATCGTGTGCTCACCACTCCCTCCTAGGCTTCTCTTTCTAATCAGAAAGAACCCATGAGATACAATAAAAATGCTGTTGGGCATTTCTTTTGACAGCCCCTGTGGTGGGTCATTAGCTCATCCTCCCCGCCTGCCTGATGTCACAGTGCGCCCCAGTCTTTGTGTTTCTGTGTTCCTGTTTCATGAGCTCCTGCAGTGGGGCCTGGCTTAATATCCCACATAAAGGCTGCTCCAGCCCGGTCAGGCCACCTCATTGTCCCGGCACAAACTCAGGGCATGTACCAACGAAACCAAAGGAAGCCAGCTACTGTTTGTTCTACAAACGCGAAACCAGGGGAGGGAACTTTGCTTTGCTCAGATGGTGATAAATGGCTTCTCAATAAACTTTATAAGTCATTAGTAGAGAAAACAAGTGTCCTAAATACAGACTCCGTCTCTCCAAATTTGTTTTTATAGACATCATTCAATTAAACAGAACACACCCAAGGAAGAGACATTAAATAATCCTCCCTGCTTCACTGCTGGGGAAACTGAGGCACGGGGAGGAAGATGTGCACGTATGTTAAGGGAAGAGTGTGAGGTTGCTCCAAGTCCTCAGAATCCAAGTTGAGTGTTTTATCTCTTGAAATAACATGCTAAGGAACCTTAGTCATGCCTCTAGTTTAAATGGGCCCTTGGATGTTTCCACAGAGTTGGGACTTCCCAAGTGCCTTTGAGGGGACAGACAGACGGAATCCCAGGTTGGGTATGACAGAAGGGCTGCCTGGTAAGGCTCTGTTAGCGAGTAGGGGGAAAGGATAACAGGGCGAAACAGGGAAAAATGGTTATTCTAAATTTCCTGGAGCAAAAAACTTTTTGAAATTCTCTTTCTTTTAAAGTAGGGATTCGCTTTATTCCTATTCCTCGTTGGACTAAGAACCTTGGCTTCGGCATCTGGGAATCTCCAGCACAACTCTGCTTCCCTAGGACGTTAATGCATTTAGGTTGCAGATATACAGAGGGTGCCAACAAATGTACACACATTTTAACAAAGGCAAGAACTATATTGAAATCGTAATTCTCAATATAATACCGATAACCAAAGATGAATACAAGTCACTCTGACTTCTATAATGACAAGACCTCTTGTCATTCAGAGTACACACTATATAACACAGATAAAATCTCTTGCAATGTGTATACAGATGTACATATCTGGCATCCCAGTGTATATATTTGTGGTAAAATAGATATGACGTCAACTTTACCATTTTAACTATCTTTTTTTTTTTGCAGTTTTTTTTGGCTGGGACTGGGTTTGAACCTGTCACCTCTGGCATATGGGGCCCGTGCCCTGCTCCTTTGAGCCACAGGTGCCGCCCCATTTTAACTATCTTAAAGCATGCAGTTCTGCTGCATTAAATCTACTCGCAATGTCACGCAACCATCGCCACAGTCATCTTCTGTCTGGGTGACATTTCCATCTTCCCAACTGAAGCCTCGGGTCCATTAAGCAATCACTTCCCACCTTCTCCCCTAGACCTGGTGATCACGTTCTGCTTTCTGTTTTCCTACAGAGAAACTACAGTATTTTAGACGTGGCTATGCTAGAAAAGAGTACTTGACATATATTTTCAAGAATCTGTTGACTTAGAGAAAAAGGATTCTAACAGTTTGGGGGACTTGATGCTTATTGGTGGATTTGGGAGTATTTTCCCTCTAAAGATTACCAAATATAATCAATCAGACTTTTAACTCTTGACCAGGGCTCAGGGCTCTGGACACTGAGATGGGGGTGGTCCAGACCTCCTAAGCCTCAGCTCTTGAGATAGGAGGCCCCTGGGAATAGAGGAAGACTGGGGGTTGGTGGGGGGGGGCTGGTGGGCTGCAGAGATGCTCCAGGAGGAAGAGGAAGAGGTGGGTCACACTGCTGTGTACCCCAGGAACCTCCTCTCCTTCCACACTTAGGTCAGACAGTCAGGTCCCTGAGGGCAGCAGAGTCTGGGCAGGCTCTAGGCTAGCCCTGTCAGCTGGCTCAGCTCATGGGGAGGGCTCCGAGGGCTGACTCCTGCCCGGAGCGTCCCCGGGGAGGCACTCCATAGTGAGAATGGTTGCACAGTCCCTTTCCTCTGGGCACGTGAGTGTACGTGGTTGCTCTCATGTGGTATTAGATGACAAATTAAGGCCCAGGGTGGTTAAATAGCTGCTTTGGTCATGCTGAGAGCTGGGCTTTGGGACCCCTCATGGGACCTGGCAGCCCCAGGGAAGGAGTCGGGCATGGGCAGCTGGCAGGGCACTGACCGTCTATGATTAACGAGGCCCTCTGGGTGGGTTTCTTCCCGGACTTGATGCGGTTCTCATTGATTGCATTTTCAATCTCCTGCAGCTTCTTCAGTGCATTCAGATAAGAGGTTTTCCTTTGCTTCTTCAGTTTTTTGCTGACGTTGGGGTCACTGGCGAGGCGGCGGGCGGCCTCGGTAATCTGGGACTGAATGGCAAACTCCCGTTCCAGGCGCTCCAGCTCGGCTTCCTGTGGGAGGGAGGGCCACAGCTCACGTGGGGGTGCTGAGCAGGGGACACCGGTCCTCCTACCCCTCCCCTCCCCACAGGGAGCCTGGCTCCTCCGGCAACACAGTCAAGGGAGGTCAGTAGTCCCAGTGTCTAACCCCAGCCCTGCCTGACCCCACGCAGTAAGACAGCTGCCGACTCCTAAGATCTCTGCCTGCTGCAGACCCTGGACACAGCCACTGTCAAGACCTCAGCTCCAGTTACTTTCTGGAGACAAGTGTCATCTGTATCCTGGCACCATCACTGAGCAGCGGCTCTCATGCCCTAGGTGTAGGGGTCACCTGGCTTTGTTTCTGAAGACAAACCGAAGACTTCGTGGACAGTGAGAGCCCAGTGCTTACCACTTCCTTTCCACTCTGGGCTTAGGCTGTGGCATTATCTTAGAGCAGCAGTTCTCAACCTGTGGGTCGCGACCCCTTTGTAACAATGAAAATACATCCTGCCTATCAGATGTTTACATTACGATTTATAACAGTAGCAAAATTAATTATGAAGTAGCAATGAAAATAATTTTATGGTTGAGGGTCTCCACAATGTGAGGAACTGGCATTGGGAGGCCTGAGGAAGGTTGAGAACCACTGTCTTAGAGGAACTGTCTGTCATGCCTCCTTTTGGACTTGGTCCCTGGAAGCCCACACACATACGCCTACCCCACGTGTCCTCTGACTCACAAGTTGTGTCCCTCATGTTGGGACACATCCCCACGTCTTTCAGAAGCTCTTTTTACAAGCCCCGGCTTCCTCCTCACAGCTGCCCATCCACAGATGCCCCGCTGGGCTCCACCCGGGTCCTCCATGAGCCTGATGGCTCCCTGGATAAGCGTCCCCTCCTTCTCGTGCAGCCCCCTCCCATCTCCACCCCTCCCTTTGGCGAAGACAGCCAGATGAGCGAGTTGCTCCTCAGAGTCCGGGGACTGGGAAGAATGAGGCTGTGGTGTCAGAAAGTGTTAGAGACGAGGACATGGCGGGCAGCTGCTCCGTGCTGAACAGGCTGTGCCTTGCAGGTGTGTGCACCAGCTTGAGCCTGTGCGGGTGAGCATGTGGAGCTGAATGCAGACTCCCCTCCACAAAGCATCAGCCTGTCCCCTTGTCTATTTCTTCCCTTCCCTAGTGAGATCCCTCCCGTCAAAGTCAGCCCTTGAAGGGCAGCCTGAGACTCTGAGCAGAGGGGGCTGTACACCACTGTCGCCCTGGTGCAGGGCCAGCGGGTGGTACACAGTCTCTGCCTAGGCCCACACCTAGTTACCCCACGACTCCAAATGCCAGCAAGCAAGGCCAGGGGGACCACAACTCTCAGTCTGAGGAGATCCAGTCACACTAACGTGTGACAAGAAGCTGCCCCGACCCTGCGGGAGGCGGCCGTGTGTCTGCTGAGATCAGTACAGGGCACAACTGCACCAGGCTGGAAGCCTCCATCCGGGACACATTGTCAGCCTGATTTCTTTTACTGGTGGACGTGTTAAGCCCCAAGGAAGCAGGAGCCAGGAGTAGGAGGTGGCATGGCGAAGGTCAAACGGAACTAGTTAGGGGACGATAAACTCCTTCCTTCCTAGTCCTTCCCAGGCTGGCCGCGTCTGTTCTCTCAGAGGCAGAGGGACGTTGAAGTGGACTCCCGCCCGGGGTCTGGAGACAAGCGAGTCGCCAAGGGACAAAGAGCGTTCTGTGCTCCACCGAGCAGCTGTTTTGGGGCTGTTACGACAGCCCTGACCCCGGACAGTGACTCAGAGTTGAGTGGGAAACCCAGGCCAAATTCTCACTGTTTAAACTAAGACAAGTAAAAATAAATAAATAAATAAACTAAGACAAGTAAAAGGCTGCACACCCCGTCCGTGCCAAGGGCTGGCTGCGCGTGAACAGGGGAGCAGGTGTGTTTCCAGGGCAGGGACGCAGCCCGGGCCAGTCTCTCCCTTCCCAAGGGACCCTGTGGAATAGGGATAGGTGAGACTATGTGGCTGCATGTGAAATTTCCAGGAGCTAGAGTCATGCTTTGCTGAAGTATGTGTCAGACACATTGGGTTCTGGGAAGTCCAATGAGGTGCTGGGGGGGCACTCACTAAAAGTGGGGTTACTTTTTAAAGTGTGAGTGGCAGGTGTCTGCCCAGCAACAAGGATGATAATTCTCCGGGTTTCAAAATACCTGGCCATGCCACGCTCTCAGTCCTGCCCCCCCTCACCCCACCTGCGGCTGCCTCGGCATCCTCAGACATTTCACCTCCTCTGCAGGCAACTAACGTTGGTGAGCGCCAAGCAGGAGCCAAGCACTGGGTTCTATGTTTCCATATGCTAGCTGGTTTAATCCTAGGGATAACCCAGACAGGGAAGGGGCTTGAACTTCCTTTTCTAGAAGACACGTGCCTGATTGAGTTTAATTCCAGGTGAAGCATGTTGGAGTGTCCACCAGTGTTCCAGGGCCCGGCCACTGCAGATCTCAGGAGATTCCTGTAAGGCTTGGATTGGCCCCGGGGCACCGGGAGTCCCCTCTGAATTCACCTGCGTGCTAGCCCTATTGCAGGTGTTCCATGAGAATCAGTTTCTACTGATCTCTCCCTTAAAAGACTAAAAGTGCACAGTCCTGGCTTTTCTATTGCTTTGAGTCCTGCCCCGTTAAGCCCTCTGCTCAGGAGCATGTTAATCAGTAACTGTATTCCGAAGAAATATGGGAAGATACCTCCTGGCCATGACCTCCAGGCCTGCAGGTATACCTGGCCTTTACTTTCTCATGGCTGAGGCTAGATACTGATTAGCCAGCCAGGGACTCAAGCTTTTAAATTATTTTTGTTGTTCTTTTTTTTTTTTCTTTTTGCCCTCCCAACCCCCAAGTCTGAACTCTCCAGCCCTAATGCCCCCAGTGTTCAGTTCAAAGAGGATGAAAGCAGCTCCTGCAAACACAGGCGAGGCCAGGATGGCCCTGGTGTCTTGCTCGGGCCCTTGTGGGGATTTGAGCAGGCTCTGGAGTCCTGACCGCAGAGGGCAGGAGCCTACACGTCCTTCCCCAGCCCAGGGGATGCTCATACCTATAGCCATGGCCTGAGTTTTCTCTCCTCTGCGGTTGTTTTCTTCCACAGATCAGGCATTAGGCTTGACTCTGAATGACCCAATGGCTGGGAGGCCATTAAAAAGACAGATATATGTGAGTGCAATTGGAGTATCCTCCTAGAACTCCACTGAGCCACTTGTATGGGGCCTGTGGTGTCAGACGAGTAATTCCCACAGCAATCTAAACAGCTGCTCGTGCAAGCAAACTAATCCGACCAGGGGAACCCCAACCAACTAGCCAGCTCATTCAAGGAAAGGCCAAGGGGAAAATACCAGCCTTGGGCAGAAATGAAGACATTGGTACAGAAAACTGGAAGCCCTGACAAATGGGACAAGTAAGGACAGCCACAGAGCGCCCAACAACATCAAGCAAGGACACACCTCTCCTTTGGGCAGGATCTTCTGTTCATCCAGCTTGAAGGCTGTGCCTATTCTCCTCCGAACAATGGGTGGTTCCTCCCCCGGATCCAGGGGATATTCGACTGGCAGTTTGCCGGTGAGCTCCTGCATGTGGGAGAGAGCATTGAGGGGTAGGTAAGAGTGCAACGTATGCTTGCCTCCTGCAGTACACACCCGTGTGCACACATGCACTTCACTGCACAGACCCAGTGCCTACGTCAGAAAACCAAGCACTAGGCCTCCGTAAGAGTTCATGGGATGAAATCTCACTCCTCTAAAAATGTTTCCGAGTAGTCCTTTCTTTACAGCATAGACATGCTTCTGAAGTTTTTCCCAAAGTAAACACCTGCCAATAAAATTGCCATTGGCTTTCATCAAAACTTGAAATTTTACTCACTCATTTGTGAATCTAACAGGTGTTTTTCCTGTGTGCCCACCCTGTGACAGGGGAGGTGACCCCATGCACAGGAATTCTTGTGTCTCTTCAGCTCCAACTGCACTGAACATTGCCTCTTGTAGATCTGACTTCGAAATCTCCCTCAAATGCACTTTCTTAAGAGATGTTGTATCTATATGGAAAATCCCAGGAAAGTGCATAATGCATAATTTAGAATTCTAAATAAATTCTTCCACTCTGGCCAGTCACTAAAGGAATGGGCTGCAATCAATAGACACTAAACTATATACAAATGAGAGTTTTATTAGGCAACTGAAAATATAATTCAGATTGATGAGGCTACTAACCAGATTTGTAGTACATGTATTTTGGGCTCAAGAAATCTAATTATTGTGGGTACAAGGACAGTGCATTGAGATCCCAGGCAATAAACTGAGGATCTGGGGCAGGATTTGGGATTAGAACTAGGCTCTCCATGAAGGTGTTACATCTAAATCAAGGTCAGGTTTGAGTTAGCAGCCAATCCTCATCATGAAGGCCAGGCAGCAACTGTTAAGAAGTTGTTTCCAGATACCAGGAATGTCTGGGGGACACAGTTCTGGGTTCCTAACCTCAAATCAATGCAGATGCTGCCCAAAGACTCAGGGGTTCATTCTGACAAGGGAGAGGTCAGAAGTCTTGCCCTGGGAACATCCGTCGGCCACCCAGAGAGCTTTTGTTGGGGCAGCTCAGTCCTGAGTGCCCAGAAGGCAGGAAAACCCAAATTATGGGGAGTGGCTGATCCCTCCTCCCCAAGTACCACAAGCTGAGTGTGCTGGTGTGACACACACACACACACACACACACATTCCTACTCTCCCGGCCTCTTCCTTTCTGTGCTCCAATCACTGGGAAATGACCCCGTGGACTTTTCCTTCCTGATGCAAGCATTTCAGAGCACAATGGCCAATTATTTGAGTATGACTTGCTCTGTAATTTTCTCCCTTAGCTTTTTTCTTTCTTTTTTTTTTTAAAAAATGTGGGTTCAAATGTCTCCAAGTAGCTATGTGTTTGGCAACTTTTTTTTTCATAGGCCTCCCTAAATGCCTGTGTATCACTAAAACGACCCATTCAGGGTTGTATATTGTCAGGACTTTATTATTTTACCTAAAAAGTTATAAAAAGGAGGGGAGAGTTGTTAAAATTCTCATAGATTTATTACTCCAAACTGTTTGTGGTTTTATATATGTATTTGAAAAAATGAGGCTGATTTTTTCCCCCAGCCGCATGAAGGAATTTGAGTCGAGGTCTTGACTCTGCAGATACTGAATCTGATTTCGTTTGCAACTTGAGCTGCATGGCCAAGAAGAAATCAAACCAAGTGTCCTTGGGGCGCTCGGCGTGGTTCCTCTCTATATTCTCCAAACACTCTACCTCATTGTGGCAGCTCCTTTCCCAGAAAAAAGCTTGGTTATGAACTGAGCAGAGAAATATATGTGAACAGAACAAGGTTGGCAAGAGGACTCCCCACCATTTACTCCAGGGGAGCCAAGAGACTAAGGTGGGAAGAGCTGCTGGACAAGCACAGGGATGTCACCTGCACTTGACTTTTTTTTTTTTTTTGAGGCAGAGTCTCAATCTGTCACCCTTGGTAGAGTGCTATGGCATCACAGCTCACAGCAACCTCTAACTCTTGGGGTTAAGCGGTTCTCTTGCCTCAGCCTCCCAGGTAGCTGGACTACAGGTGCCCGCCACAATGCCCAGCTATTTTTGTTTTTGTTACAGTGGCCATTGCTGTTTAGCAGGCCTGGGCTGGGTTTGAACCCGCTAGCCTCAGTGTATGTGGCCGGCATCGTAACCACTGTGCTACAGGCGCTGCCTGTACCTGACTTCTTACTGGGCCATTTCCTCCATTCAAGGTGTGTTTCTGGTGCCAACATTATATGATGAGGGGTTTGGTTTTCCTTCGTTTGCTTTTGTTTTTCAGATGGACAGTGAGACTTCCATAACTAACACTCATCTTGCCCAGACATGTTCCTTACATTTTCGAATATGGATTCCCTGCCAGGTTCAGGGATAAAGTTTCCTTCATTAAAAACAAAACAAAGCTTTATAAATTATTAAAGGCAGACACCAAAACCCATATATTTCCAATCCTTCAAGC
Organism: Arctocebus calabarensis; assembly: GCA_963573935.1. Classification (NCBI taxonomy): domain Eukaryota; kingdom Metazoa; phylum Chordata; class Mammalia; order Primates; family Lorisidae; genus Arctocebus; species Arctocebus calabarensis. The sequence continues at coordinate 35,087 of CAUYON010101063.1, read as the reverse complement.
ATAGTCTTTACACAAACGTTGCTAATATTAACGGTATCACGTTCCCTGCCCAGGCCAATAGCTTTCCTAAGATTTCCAGTGGATTTGTGCTAATGTGGTTCTGCTTTGAGCAGGCTCCGGTTTAAATCAATCCAGACCATAATTAAGCCAAGTTGAAGTGTAATGTGATCGCACTCCAAGGTCCCTACTTTCATTCTTTCTGCAGCAAGGCATTATTTGGGGGAGGGGAATACTAAGTCTTTGACTTAGTTTGAAAACTGCTTCATACCTCCCATTGTGACCTGTTTCCAACAGGGATCTCTGTATTGTCCCATGGAGGAGTCTCTCCTGGGAGAGCTCCCTCCCCCTCTGCCCACGTGCAAGTCCACACACACATGTGTGTCCATACACGCTCACGTACACAGTAATGTATGCCCCATTACAAAAAGTGAAGGCTCCAAACATTGCTCCCACAAAGAGTCATGGAATAAACAAAAGAAAGTGGAAACGGACATTTGGATAAATACAGACAGTGGCCTGCAGCAGGTAGTACACTGCATGTGTACATGCTAATCTCAGAGAAGAATTCGGGAAGCCAGGAAGCATTCCTTTGCGTAAAATTTAAAAATATCACTGGGCTAAGATTTCATTTTTAGCAGTAAAAGGGTTAAAGAAGCAACAGGTTTAAAGGAGATTGCGTATCAGGTGAAATCCTGGACTGCCAAGGCTTCTCCATATGACGTACGAAGTCAAATCGGAAACGTCCTCAAGAGAAACAAAAGCTACAACAATAAACTCAGGCACAAGATGTTGGGAAGGTGGCGGCAAGTCATCCTAGTCAATGAGGTGCTAGCACGTGCAGAAATGCTTCATAAACTACAGTACAAGGATAAGGGGCTGTTGCTAAGACTTGTCACTTGGGATCGTACTTATTAGTAGGACTCGGCCGGCACCAGCTTTAACTGGCCGTCACGGGGTTCATCAGTACCTACCAATCCCGATAAGGAGCATCACGGGGTGTAGGTGCTTCTAACATCTGTGATTCAGGAGTCGCTCCCCGCCCAGGCAGCCTCTCTTTACTATCCCTCCCTTTTCCCTCTTGTCAATACGTTCTGATCAATGATGTCACAGACAACCCAGATGGCCATAGCACAAGAGACGCGCTGCTTACAGCTTCCCGGAGGCAGAGTTTCTTCAGTTCCTCCAGCCTCTGCCGTAGTGTTTCCTCCAGAGCTTCCTGCCTGGATCTCAAGGCAGCCAGCATGTCCTTCTTGGCCGACTGAGAGCTGTCTGATTCCTGAGAACCTGTCAATAAACACTGGGGTTACTAGGCTGGCCGACAGGGGACCCGCATCTGGACCGTTAATGAATTTAACCGGAGCCCACGCCGTGCATCTGGGATTTATCTCGGGAATCGAGGGCGTATGAAATAAAACATGTGCTCAGAGCTCTAAGTGTAGACAGCAAATCCCAGAACTGCATGGAATTTATAGTGAGTCGGAAGGACTGGCAGGAAAATTGACACTGCTGGAAAAATGTTGATCTTTCTTGATGAGCTTATGATAAAGCAGCTCACATACCTGTTTTAATTTCATTAGCACATTTGGTTGTTGGTTTTTTTTTTTTTGAGACAGACTCTTACTCTGTTGCCCTAGGTAGAGTGCTGTGGCATGACAGCTCATAGCAACCTCAAACTCCTGGGCTCAAGTGACCTTCCTGCCTCAGCCTCCAAAGTAGCTGGAACTATAGGCATCTGCCATAACGCCCAGCTAGTTTTTCTATTTTTTAAGTAGAGACAGGGTCTCACTTTTTTTCAGGGTGGTCTCAAACTCCTCAACTCAAGCAATCTACTCACCAGAGTGTTGGGTGTGATCCACTTGCCCAGCCTCACTAGCAAATTTTAACAGACTTTATAGAACATGGAGGGAAAAGAAAGGTCATGCCAGTAATTTCAATATGTATTTTTAATGTTCTTTTGTCCATTTAAGAATGCTTACCTTTTTTATTTTATGCTTAGTGCAAAGATAATGCATGTTTATCATAAAAACGTTGAAAATGTAGACAGGTATAAAAATAGTACATACACTAGTCACCTAGAGATAAACGCTGCTTTACATTTTCTTTTAAATTTTTATTCTAAGCACATATCTTTAAAAAGTAAAATTAGAATTTCATTCTTTTTTAACTTCATATTGTATTGTGAACAAACTCTTGCTAATAAAAATTACCCATATTTTTACATGCTGTCCTGGGTAAAGTATCTGCATAATGATTCAAACAGCAGAACCACACAAAAGGAAAATAAGCTGAAATGTAGACTGGAGGAATTTAGTATAGACCAAAAGAATAATGTCTGGGCCGAAATGTTTGGAATCTGAAACAGGTTTCCTGCAGTGAAGCCATTATTGTTTGTCTACCTTGACGGATTAGAAAAGGTGCACTGACTCCCTAGAAAAGGCAAAGCTGATTATCTCTTTTCTTTTCATGCCCACGGTAAGCAGAACTGTTTAGAAGTGGACAAGTGTTATTGAGTATGTGTTCAAGGGCCTCTCACCAAGCCACAAATGACCTCAACTACCGAGAGAGAGAGTAATCTAATCAAAGATATGCAAGATCTCAACCATGAAAATTATCACACTCTGCTGAAAAAAATTAAAGACTTACATAAATAGAGGCATACTGTGGTCATGGGTCAGAAGCTTGATGTTGTAAAGATATCCATTCTCCATGAATTAAACGCTAACGTCAATGCAATTCCAATAAAAATCCCAGCAGGATTTTTTTTTTTTTTTGAGGGGAGGAATTATATTTCCATATGAAACAGCTGAATTTTTGGACGATTCAGTAAACAGAGATTTTAGAATAATCCAGTCAGAATTCCAAGAGTCGATGGTTCTGTTTCTTTCCATGGTAAAGAAAATATCTCAGCATTATAAAGCTTGAAAGAACTTCCGTGCCTTTGCATCCAAAAGCTCCATCATCAAGTTGTCCCCATAAATATACTATTCCACTCTTTTATTTAAAACCTCTGAGTAGGAAACCCCATCTTCCCTCATTCACCCAGGCTCTTGTAACCCTAATAGCTGAGAATGCTTAATGCCTTAAATACATTTTGACTCTGACTTGGGCTTTGTTCTTTCCTTCCCTCACCCTCTCTGAACTTGAAATAGAGAATATATTTATCACTGTAAGAATATTCTCTCTTTACGCCTCTTTGTTACAGCAGTTAACAAATATTTGTTTGACTGAAGAGATAAATGTTGTCAGTTATAAACTTGAATGCTATAATTAAGGTAGATCTCATCTTGGTAAATCTGGTGCCTGTAAGTAGTTCCTTAATAGAAACTACCTTCCAAGTTTGAACCATGCTTGTGGCTGCTTCCTGGATTTTGACATGCTTCAGTTGCAGATTTCCAAATTTAATAGCAAACTTGAATGAAAACTTGATCCTTATGAGAGACTCCAGTGCTCCTGGTTCACATATACTAAATCTGTCATATTCATGCAACACTTTGCTGAATGTTATTGTGGCTTTCCCTTTTTGAGATGGTATTTTATTGTGTTTTACTACCCGTGTAAGTCAATGACTTTGGGTTTACCTGTCTATAAGGCAACATGGCCAAATCAGTTTGAATCTTAATCTGATTCTCTTAGTAATAGACACCAATCATATCTGAAGACACAAGAAAATTTAATGAGGTATACTCTCTATTTCACCACTGAAAGAATTAATAAGAATGTAAAACAATACTAGAAGGAAGTCAGACTTTAGATTTAAAAAACAGGTCTGGGGAAACTTGGGTCCAAGAAGATTAAAGGATTTCTAGCTCGAGGGAAAAAATTCATTGTTTTCCCATTCACCCTCACCTAACCTCTCGATAGGAAATGATGATTTATTATGTCAAATCTAAGAATTAACTATGTTCAAGAATGGCAAAAATCACAATAATGTTAAATTCAGAGAGCATGACTGGGTCTCTAGTTATGGGATTAATTAAGAACTGACCTTGAGGTATAGGGCTCATTAATGCTACCTAAATTATTATGATTTATAATAATTAGCTTAAACCAAAACCACATAAGACAGGCAAGAAAGTCTTGGCAGGCTGGATGGGTCCAGAGCCCCTCTCCATATTTGGCAACACTACTGCTGGCTGGCTCGGTTTCCTGGTGTGAGCCTGGGATTCACTTGAAGAGGAAGATGGTCCTTGGGTACTAAGTTAAATCCTTGCAAAGTCACTGAGCTAGCCTGGCCTGGTCATGCAGCTTTGCCCTTGAGTGGTAAATGGACAGTGAAGTAGAAGGTCAAATAGATCTGGGTTTGAAGAAGTCTAAACCATTCACTAGATAGAAGCTGGGCAAGAAGATTGCCCTCCTTAATTCATTGTAAAGACTAAATGAAATAAAGCTTGTACACATAGCACTTCAGTGTCCCTGGAATACGCAGACCCTTAACCTAGAGTAGATTTAGCACTAGTGCATGGGTGTGTGCCTATATGCAAACACACACATCTCCCAGCGGAATTAAAAGCAGAGAACTCATTGATAGTATCTCCTCCTTTTTGCTTTGTTTGCTTTGACCAAGGTGGTATTGGTCAAAGAGAAGAACTTCTCTATGCATTTCAGTGTAAGACTTGAGCTCCCAAGCTTGCCTTTAAGAAGGAGCAATACAGGACCTAGTATTTTCAAAGTACATTTCTTGAGTCTCTGGGTTTGCTGATACACCTTTGGGGAGCTGTGAAGGTGAGGGTGGGGGTTCTGATGGCATCCACACCACATGCCTCAAGCCAGAGTAGCCCCACATTAACCTGTCACACTGCGCTCAGAAGAGGGTCCCATTGCCTTTTTTTTTTTTTTCCTTTAAAAGAAATCTACTATTCTCAGGCCAGGGTTCTCTGAGTTCTCACAGAGCTGGAGTGATCTGAGCCTGTAGGTTGTCATCTGCAACAAAGCCAACACAGCCACATGGCCACCACCATGGCCACCATGAGGAGAGGTGGCTGAGTGCTCAGTGACACGGGCACTTAGGAACATCTCACAGGTGGAAGCTCAAAGGGAGAAGGAGCCCAAAGTACTCTGTGGTGCTGACCTGGCTCCCCACTTCCTCTACAAATGCCCCCCAGGCTCTGAATGAGCAGGTTGGCTCTGAAAGGGAAGAAGGCACAAGAGAGTGAGAAATCAGGAATGACGCTTCAACACAACTCCAAAGCAGGAGCTCCCTCCATGGCGCCCTTCATTGATTCCTCATGTTCATAGAACAGGTCACGGGGCCAAGGGAGGCAGACCTGAGGTTCCACCTGAGCTCTGTTGGGTCTGTTTTGTCCCCTGGAATGGAGCCTCCACTAGGATGGGAACTTTATGTCATGGTCACAGCGGGATTGCCACAGCCCACGCGGTACAGAGCAATCGTATCTGCCTTCTGAGCCTGGGCTTTCCCTGGGGTAATGCCATGGATCAAAAAGGTAGGTGAAGGAAGGAGGAGACAGAGCCAAGGGGCTCTTCAGATCTGCCAGTGAAACAACAGAAGTCCTTGGAGCCCCTGCCATGTGCGCAGGGCTTTGGAGAGACAGGGACCTCAGACATGCTCTAGTTGCAACAGGACTGTCTGCGAGGAGAGAGGCTGTGGCCGTCGTGGAAGGCAGAACCCACCCCTGGATTGGGCAGTTAACCCGGATTACTGCTAACTTGCTAACTGCTTCTACCTGGTTTTTCATTTTTCTAAGGAGCTTAAGGCTCCCTGGGATGTACTTCCAGGAAAACGCCGTGTCACACCAGTTCTCTAGCACAAACCTTTCCTCCCCGTTGTTGTTGCTCGGTAAATATCTATTTCCGTGATATTAAGTTGAAAACAGTATTTTGTTTCTGGCTATTTCACAATCACATTTCAATCTTAACCCAAAGGATTTTATTGGAATAGGTCCCTAATAATCTGGCCAGCAGGAGGGAAAAAAGGCCTGAGTGTAAAGAAGACAGAAAGGCCGAGTGATTCACTTAAAGTCAGAAAGTCATTTTTGGGAGGTGCTTGGAAATTTTTGAGTCAACTTCCTGGCCCTGCGGATGTGGTTGGAGACCCTGTAGACGCTGCCTACACTGTCAGTGCGAGTTGTTCATTTACTAGCCGGGGAACTCCAGTCTCCAGGCCAGTGGGCAGCTGGGTGTGGAGCGGCCAGATATGGAGGGATGGTAATAAATAGGGGCTCTCTTCTGGCAAACACACCCAGAAGGGGATTTCCCCACTTGGCTGGTGGAGAATTTGCTTCAGTTGTTCAAAAGACCCCAGGCTGGTGGGCAACTCATCACCAGACTGCTGAGGGGGGACATTGTCAGGAACCAGGCAAGGCTCATCTGTCTGTACGCAGACCAGGGATGACCAGCCCGCCAACTTCAGAAGACAGAAGGGTATTTTCTCTTCTGGAAGGAAGGGAAAATTCAAAACAAACAATGATCCAAAGAAGAAAGAAATCTGTTGTCCTAGAAGTAAGGAAAGGAAATGACAATATGTTTGTTTAAGCTTTTAGGAAAGAAAAAAAAAATAGATAAATAGGGTGACGCCTGTGGCTCAACAGAGAAGGGCGCCGGCCCCATATGCTGGAGATGGCGGGTTCAAACCCAGCCCCTACAAAAAAAAAAAAAAAGATAAATGAAGAAGGGGCATATTCCCGGCAGTTATGTAAAAGCTATAGGGAAAAGTTTTGGCAGACACTCCAGGAGTAAGTAAGAGGAAAAGGTCTGAACTTTTCCTTGTGATAAAAAGATATTTATTTCCTTCGCAAATCCTCAGTGATGAATTCCTTACATAAAAGATGTCCTAAGAGACCATGGGAAATCATGCCACATTGCAGACTGCGGGATAAACGTGTCGCCTCTGGGGAACCATCTCAGAGAATGAAACGTGATTTTTTTTAACATGAAAAATGCACGCCTGGAAAACTTTTCATCAGGCTTAGAAATTTTAGAAATAAAATAGTTCGCTTCAGAGAGTAATGAAACCAAAGCCCTTTGAAAGCAAGCACCTTTTGATGGTGGCTGGGAGTCTCTGGATAGCCTTACTTTCTGGCTAGGTTCCAGGGCTCAGTGGCACTTGGTGAAGAGGACAGATGTAATTTGAGAAGGGGGAGGGGAGGAGGAAGGAGCAGAGGGATGGAGAGAGAGAGGGAAGGAGAGAAGGGGAGAGAGGAGGAGAGAAAAGAAAATCGAATAGTCAATTTTTAAAAAAAAATTAGCAGCATGCAGATATTTAGTAAAATTTAGTTGAAACCATTGTTTGTAACTCCCACAGTTTCTATTTCCCAGACTGTCAAATCCTGGTTGCAGGACTATTCATCTCCTGCAATACTGAGCTCTGGTTTATGGTGTGAATCTCAGCGGTCCTTGTTCCGCGTTCCCAGCATAGGCAGGGGTACTGGGACAGACAGCTGCTCTAACTGGGTACAGAGAAGTACCCACCGGAGGTGATTAGTGATATTTCTTTCTCCGCATTAAAAATATCACCACTAGACAGTTTTTCACCTACGTTACACACTGTCTTTCTGTCCTGGATCTCTTTAGTAGGCAAACATTGCTTTACTAGGAATACCTGATGGTGTAAATAGAGCCGTGTCAAGGACTATGGTGAGTTCTGTTTCTTCTTTTCCCAAAATAAGAACAGAAAGGGATAACCATCCTGTCTCCTCCTTAGTTTGCTCTCAGGCCAGTCCTGCTCAAATCAGTCCAGAAACATCCATTCCACAGAGAGAGATTTTGCAGCCCTGGCTGGCCATCTGGTCCAGCACAAACAAACGCTGGCAGGACCTGCCTCCTTTGGCCAGGACTGCTGGGCTGTGCCCATTTGGCAGAGCAGAGGTGATGACCAAAATTAGGGCCCCTGGAATCCTGCTTGTCATTAGTCCTAAAAGGAGAGGCACCAGGCTGCTGGTAGGAGACCTTTTAAAGGTGGGAGAGAGACAGAGGAAGCGGATAGAGGAGAGCACAAGAGAAGAGACGGAGAGAAAAACCAAAAACCTTGTGAGATTCACACCAGCACAGGGCCAGGAGTCCTGAGCCGAATTTAGCTACCAGCGTGAATATAGCTACTAGCAGGGCTCCTCTCTGTACGGACAGATGTCAGATGGCTGGCACCCCCATTGTTGTGTTAGTTATTAATAAACTTCCTAACAATGGGAGGAAGTGCTAGAACTCAGAGAGTGGGAGCATGAGAGCCGCTGAGACAAACATGGTCCCTTGCAGGTGGCGCTTGGCACAGTGCGTTTTGTCCCAATAGGGAAAGTGTCAGAGCCAGGGCAGGAGGGCAGACTGCAGGTTTTATTTTATTTTTGTTATTTTTAAGCCAAAGATCCAGCACTAGATTCTTCACAACCTGCTCACACGGAGATGACTCCACGGCCACCTCATTAACCACCCACAGATTTCCTAGTTAAAAGTACGTGTCCTTTAGTTTTCTAGAAAACAGGTGCTTTGCGCCTCTACGTTTCCATTGGAGAAGCCAACGGGCTGTCATCATTCCATTCAAGAAAAGATACACAGTAACGAGTTTTGTTCAGAGGGTTATTACAACAAGGCACCTGGGTTATTACAACAAGCCACCCTGCAAGACATGGGGTATTTCCTAAACAGGTCTATGCTATTTAAATAGCCTGAGAGCAAAAACCACGTCTCCCTCGGCGCCTGACTCCCATTGAAACTGATTGTTCTGTGACTGCAAAGCCCCGAAACAATGCCTAGAACAAATCTCAGCCTCTGTCCCGCTTTCAGCCAAACCATGCTTCCCAACTTCAGCACAGTGATCCACATGGCTGTGCGCTGTGTCGTGGCTGTGGTTTTCTCCCCGCCAATCTTTTGTAGGATTTCAAGCAATGAGCTAAAGGAAAGGACGAACAAGCCCTCTGAAATTTCCACAAAATGGATTTTGGATTTTTTTTTTTTTGTAAACTCTGAAAAAGTGTCCTCAGCGCATGGCTTGAATTCACAGTTGTCTTTTCACACTGTGTCCGAACCTTCTGAAAATTGTTACCTGAAGCACCTGTGGACAAAAGTGGGGAGAGGCCGCTGCAAATATTGGAGGACACAGCTGGGATGTCGCGGGGCAGAGTGAGTGACATGTGTCCTGAATTCCTCCGCAGCCGATCAGCAGATTTGCTGAGCCCCACCATAGACAAGTTTAGGACAAGGGTCCCATAACCTCCCTCAGATCTGGGAAGGAGAACTTGGTTCCTTTCATTCCAACACAGGCTTACAGCTTGGGCTCAGACAGAACACAACACAGATCTAAGGGTCTCTATGAAGGTATAGGTCTAAAGGGTGTGCAGGGCACGGTTCTACGTGTCACCGTGCAGGCCACAGGGTGTCCCGGTCCTAAACCTTTTGACCCATTTAGACCTTTTTTTTTGCAGTTTTTGGCTGGGGCTGGGTTTGAACCTGCCACCTCCAGCATAGGGGGCCGGCGCCCTAATCCTTTGAGCCATAAGTGCTGCCCTGACCTTTTCTTTTTGAAGGTCATCTGGCTAGCCAGTGGCTTTCTGGCTTCTTTCATAGATATCAATGACATTTTTTAAAGCATTTGACATCTCAGATACAAAGTCCTAGTCTTTAGTAATCTTAAAGGGAATTTGCATACATTTAAAAGGGAAACTCACTTTCAAAGTTCCTAATGGTTTGGATATATCTCTGTTTTAACCTCAAGAAAACAGCACTCAAACTTTTTGCAGGGAGGGACTATACCATTTAAAATGCTGTGCAGAGGACCTGGCATAGTTTGGGAGCTGGAAAAGATGCTGCCATCACAGAAACACCATGACCTTGGCTCGGAGCAGGGTTGAAGGGTGGAAGATGATAAGGACTGAAGCCATCACAGGAGCCTGATTGGACATGACTGATCTTTAAAGGCCTGGTGCCAGCACGACAGAGGGATAATGCTGAATTATCAACATTTGACAGAGGGCTGCAGTACCTTCATAGGGAAAATATTATGTGGCGGGTCACATAAGTGGTCTTAGCAAGGCCCAAGATGCCACGTGCTCAGGAAACATAGAAGATTCTTGATGTGCTGCTCATGCAGGAGGCTCTGTCACCCAAATTAAATTTCACAGACTGTGTACCTGTGGGGTGCCAGGCATCAGACTTGGAGAAGAGGATGTTTAACCAGTGACTAGTTTCTAAAAATGCTCTTAAGAAATATTAGACTCCAGCTAAGAAGGAGGTAAAGGAGAAAAAACAATTTGCTATGTTGGCCACTGGTTTACATATATCAGATTTTCTCAATGGACGTCAGAATATAGGGTCTGGCAGGTGCAATAGGAAGAGTGTGAGGAATCGGGACTGTCCTGGGATAGCAAGTGTCGGGGACTGTCCCCACTGTCCAGGTTTGAGGACGGAAAGGACTGGAAGAGTGGCCTACTGCCTTGATTTTTCAGGCTCAGGGCTATATTCCCCCCACTACAGGGGATGTGGAATGAGTCTCTCCTTTCCCGAGGCTCAGGGCTTTCCTTAGGTGGAGGCTTCCCCTTCCCAGTACAAGGATCAACAGAGGGGCAGCCGTCACCCGTCTCAGCGGAAGGAACACATCTACAGAGCATAGAAATTCCCTTTGTCACTGATGGGATGTCTCAACTGTCTCTGCTAAGTCACGGGAGGTGGGTGTGGGGCATCCCCAAGGGGCCTCCTCGACCTTGGCATTCAAGGACGTGTTTCAGGCTCTAACTTGCAGGGCTGGGTAGAGTTGGATGCCCTTCTCTAGCTTAGTCATGGGGCCTTCTCCACCCATGTTTCTTCTTGCTCAGCCAGGCAGCAGCAGAGAGGGCTGAAGGCATAGATACCAATGGTTGGAGTCACCTTGCAAGTGGCCTTTTCTGCTTCTATTAGCTCCTAAACATTTTATCCTGGGGCCCCACTGCTGAATTATCAACATTTGAAATTCACTTTAATATGTTAGGTGTAAGGAAGATTTTCTTGTGCTTTTCTTCTAGCCCACCAGATTGCTCGTTCATGTTGAACTGCGGGGAGGAATAGAGATATATTGCTCTCCAGTCTTCACGGTGCCTGGGAGTCACTTCTGACAGGCACAAGTGAGTCTCGTCTTCGGAGGCTGGGGGCCCCTGTCCATAGACCCATCTAGAGCTGCCAGTGGGACACTGCCTTGGTACCCCTGGAGGCTGCCTGATATGAGGGGGCCCATGCAGAAGGACCAGGATACAGGCCTCAAAGTGGGGACCCCTGGGTTCTGAGATCCTCAACAACATACCACCCACCTCAAGCTTTGATCTGTTCTTTAGCAAGAAGAGTGGCTCTGAAAGTCAACTTGTTATAGACGCAAATTCTCCCCAGACCCACAGAGTCAGAGATTCCAGGGGGAGGCCTGGTAATCTGTATGTGATCATGTCCTCTGACCCTCCGATGCACGCCTAAGTCAGGGAGCCACTGGGAATGAAGACCCCAAGCTGGAGTCACTGGATTGCCCGTGTTAATGGGCCAGGGCCAGGCTCTGACCTGATAGTCTACATTTTCACAGGGGTTAGGAGAAAACTATTGCATGTTATGTTGAAAAGACATCCCAGCTGGGGGCTTTGACCCTGCCCTTGGCTGTAATTCAAGGCAGGGGTCTTTGAATATCCTTTTTTTATTTTAATTGGTGCATGTGGCCAGTGCTCTAACCACTGAGCTATTGTCGCCCAGCCTGAATACCCTTTTTTTGATATATGAAGACAATATCCTGTACAGTCTTCAAGGCAAACTCCTAAGCCTCAGAAAGAATAAGGCTTTGGCCCATCTTTTTGGATGAAATATTTTGGAGGAGTCTGAGGAAGAGAGAGTTGTATAGTGGACTCTAGGGTGGCCTCACAGAGACAAAGCCAGGTTTTATGGGACCTGAAGCTTACCTACTTTTGGTGGCTCTATTAAAGAAAAACAATATAAAATGTATTACGCTTGCAGATTTTACAAAATCATGTGACCACATGAACACAATGCCAGGGCCTGCGCAGTGAGGGGGACCCTGCCCTTCGCTCCTCTCCCTCCCGTAAAGCCACCTGCCAGTTCAGGAAGGGCATCTGTCCTCTCCCTGGCCCTTTAAACTTCTTCCTATGACTGGACCAGCAGCCAGGAAGCTAGCCTGACGGCTTCTAGCTCCTCTTCCTCTTCTGTCTGTTGTGCTGTCTGCGGTCGCAGTGAAGTGCCCTGGAAGGTGAGTCGGGGAGAGGCTTCCCACCTTATTGGCCTTACTCAGAGGCAAAGTCGCACGGCACCCAGATTGACCAGGCTTTTCCTCTCTTGCACTTTTCTAACCTTTTCCAAACAACAGCCACCTCCCTCTCTCCGGGCCTCACTCCTCATTCTGTTGTTTTAGGGAAGGGTACTCCCCAAAGTCAGCCTGCTCTGAGGCCCCAGAGCTCTTCTGCCCCTTTAAATGCTGAATGATAGATGGAAGGACTAAAAGAAACAGGCAGTGGAACCAGATCCCTAACTCTCAGTTTTGAAAGGTGCTTCGAGATCCGATGCCCTGTGACAGTGAGACTGGCTTCTTCCTCCACGGTGGAGAGTATTCCAGACCTTCTAAGGCCCTGAGAAGCCCGCCTGGGAACAGAATGTAGCATCTCTTGGCAGCAGACCACAAACATCAGCCCTTCCTTAGTGTAATCCCCTTTTTAAGGTGCGTGCATGGACCCCACTTTCTGCCCTTGGACTTGACATTCCTGCCAGCTACGAGCATCCCAACAGGCTCTGGGGGTTATATGAAGACACCTAAGTGTGACCAACAGTCCTTCCCACACTGCATGGTTCTACTGATTTTGGTTTTTTCCCTCCCACCCTTTGAGATTTGGGGACACTTTTCTCAGATTCCCATTTGGCTCCCAAGCTAAGTCTGGAGACTGGAGCCAGCTCCTGGTGAGGATGCCCTGTGGCCTCCTGCACAGTGGCTGTCTTCGGGGGTCCACCCGGGGGTCCCCGCCGTGCTCCAGGAGGCCCGGCTGCCTACCTGAGGACAGCAGGCTGCCACTGCTGCCGCTGATGATCTTCCCTTTGCTGCCCATGTTGGCCAGCTTCGAGGTCTTCAGCGTCCCTGTCTCGGTCAGGTCGATGGCGATCTCGCTCAGACTTCGCGCTGCATGGATCTTGGACTGTCAGGGAAAGGGAGATGGGTCACGGAGGGGACGGTCGTCACCCGCCTGCTCCTGATGTTTGACAAACAGACTTACCTCCCTACCAGGCAGCCTGTTTCTTTGTGTCCCTTGGCCCAGTCGTTATCATTGAAATGCTCCGAAGGGACACAGGAGGCTTAGAAGCCGCTCTCAGCAATGGGTGAGCTAAACCCAGGATTCTGTAGGCTGTCCTGGGCAGTGCTGACAAGAACATTCTGATCTGGGGAAAGTGACTTAATCCCACGGAGCCCCATTGTTCTCTAAAGTCACCTATGACCCAGGGGATGATCAGGGACAGAGGAAGGACGGCGTGGGAAGGGTGTCCTCCTCCCTCTCTCTATCTCGTTCTCCCTCCTCATCTGCCTGGCACACGGCTCTCCACAAACACTTGCGATTATAGTTATTTTGTGCTTAAACACGAGGAAAAAGTAATGTTCAGCTTTTCGAGTGAAAGAAGACCTAACTGAAGCAAATTTACAAAGTTTCCCTAAACTTGGAAGTAATTTAAACCCTTTGGATTAGGCTGGGTGCAGTGGCTCATGTCTGTAACCCCAACACTCTAGAAGGCCAAGGAGGGAGGATTGCTTGAGGCCAGGAGTTCAAGACCAGTATGAACAAGAGCGAGACTTCTGTTTCTACCAAAAATAGAAAAATGAGCTAGACTTGGCGGCATAAGCCTGTGGGCCCAGCTGGTGGGGAGGCTGAGGCAGGAGGATCGCCTGAGTCCAGGAATTGGAGGTTGCAGTGAGCTATGATGATGACACTACCCCAGGTGACAGAGTGAGACCCTATCTCAAAAACCAAAAAAGAACAATAAAAAAAGCCATAACAAAAAACCTTAAATTATGAGCCATGTGGCCAGGGAAAGCTGGGAGAAGTGATAGGGCTCTAGGTCTACAATGGTGGATAGGAGCCTCTGGAACCATGGCTTGCTGGGTACTTGGGTCTGACAAGGCCCTTTGCTTCCACTTTCATAGCTCAGCATGTGTGCTAGAGTCTTCCTGTTATAGCTCAAATGCTGCCCCATTCAGTCCACAAAGTGGCCCCCTTGCTACCGGTGGGAGCAGGTTAGCATTAGAAGTGGACTCCGTGTGCCAGCCACATCCCTAGGCCTGGCGGTGTTAGCACAGCTGTCTGCTAAGTTACCACCTTGGTAACTGAGAAAGTGTTTGCAATTCCTATACAAGGATTCAGCATTTTCTTTCTTTTCCTCTTCAGGAAATCACTTTCTTTGTGGGAGTGCTTAAAGCACCAGGCTTTGCCTGCATCATGAACTTCATGAAAATAGCTATAAACAGCGGTCACACCCACTCATCTGCCTTTCTGTGGCCACTGGCTGTGGCACAGGTGCATGGAAGGGGGTGAGGCTCAGCATGGGGCTTTCCTGTCACTAAACGCGCTGTTGACACCTGGCTCAGGCAAGACGAGGTCTTTCCCTTTCTGTGCAGGCTACAGAGGGGTGCGAACCCACCACCTTCCCTGCTCACAGAGCTCCCCCTGTGCCCAGGGGCCTCAGCGTGCAGAGGGGCTGTCTGACCTCCTGTGGCTCTGCCCTTCGTGCTGCTGTGTGCACAGGCCACGACCACGACTTCCAGGCGCTGCACACTTTCCTCAGGGTAACAAGACAGGACGTCTGGGGACCAGAGGGAAGAGACACAGGGACACCCCCCCGCCTGTTTTGTTTACCTGGAGTGAACTGGCTTCCTCCTCCTCCTCCTCCTCTCTCCCACTCAGACCTGGCCTTGACTTATGCCTCCTTTCTGACCTCAAGCGTGTCCCTGGCCTTCAGGCCCAGGTCCCGACTTCCTGAGGCCAGGAGGGTTTCCTCAGAAGGCAACCCTGCCCGCCAGGCCCTCGCAGACCTTGGCTCACACCAGAAAGGAGGAAAGGCCTTTCGTTTGGTCTCAACAGCCCAGCGGCACCAGCTGGCTGAGTTTCACCCTCCCCGTGAGCACGGCCAGCACAATCCACCACTTCCTTTCTCTCTGCTCTGCTCTCTCACCGAGACCCACGTGTGAACAGAAAGGAGCCCACGCTCCTTAGTCAGTTACGTAACAGTAATAATAATGCACGGCGATCCAGCCCAGCTAATCACCACCGCTGGGCCTTCATCCTTCATCTCTCAGATCCTCACATTCCTGTTTGCAAAAAGGCGATACTGTAACCCACACCACCAAGTTGTGATAGGAACTAAATTAGATAATTTATGTAAAGGCCATTGTAACAGGAATAGGGTATAAATTAGGGCCTGGCGGTAATTTGCTAAAGGAGGTCAGATTGATGGCCCACGCTGATATTTTGGGGAGCTCGTTAATCATATGGAAAACCTGTCCTGCCCCTCCCCCTTGACTCTTGCCACACATCAATCGCAGAGGCAGAAAACCTACATGGAAAATACGGAAACAACAGACATCCTTCCCCAGGGAGGCAGGATTCTTAGAAGCTACTGAATTCTTTCTGGAATGGAAATAGTACAGTGACCTACAGACGCACCAGGCAGGGACAACCGGGGGGAAGTGAGCAGGGGTGGGGAGCCTCCTCTGCAGAGTCAAGTCCCTGGGCCAAGCCAAAAGGGTCTTAGACTTCTGAATATTTTGCTGGGAGCATCCTGCCCAATAAACAGTGTTACTCAGTTTTATCACTGATACTCTGTGAGCAAGGTTTAACTGTCCCCTATCACGTTCTCACTCTGCTTTTGATCCCGGATGGAATGAAGAATAGCTGACTGAATCAAGGGGAAAAAAGGGGTCAGGGAGAAGGAAAGATGTTTGCATTAGGGGCTCAACTCAAGAAGGCCCCACTCTGAGTTCAGAGGGAAAGTGTCTCATGTTTACTCTAAGCAATTCGAGCCTTCAAATGTTTTCCTCTAGACTCCACAAGACATTCCTTGGCTCCGGACTACAGAGGTTGCTGGGATCCAGCTGACAACATTTCTGATCTTTGGGGTCAGCATGGAAGTTACCAATTATAAATGGGGCCCGCATGGTTTGTCATTGTGAAGGAACCACAGAAACCATCCAGCACAGCCTCCCTCCACCATGCTTTGATAGTAGAGAGGTCTCTTGATGTACATGAGGTGATGGAGGGAGGGAGATTTCCTTAAACGATTATCACAATGACCCGGAAGAACAAAGTAACCCAGTACGGGGAAGAACTTCCGGGCTCCCCCATTGCTGACTCAAACCACTAGACAACACTCGTCTCTCCGGGGATGATAAGCATCACTCAGGAAGCTTGGGCTCTGCCGAAGCACTTTAGAGAAAGGAACGGCTGGCACGGTCTGACACAGCAGAGTGAGCAGCGGCCAGGGTGCCAGCCAGCACTGGCAGTCCAGAAATATGCCCAAGTTTTTCATCCTAGGTCTGTCCGCCATCTCTGAGGCCGCCCTGCCCACCGCTGGTCTATACTGAGCAACATTCCAGAAATGAAAGGCGTTGGAATTAAGTCATCTCACGTTTAATTTGGCAACCTGTCAGAGAATTTAAACTTCATGCAAGTGTTGGCTGGAGGAAGGTAGATTAACAAGGATGTTTATAAAAGATGGTGCATATTTCCTAAAGCGACTTTATAAACATCGTGTCATTTGACCAATCAACAATTCGGGTCAGGAATGTCCTTTTCTGCTCTCTGATTGGGGAAGCCAAGGCATGGATGATAAAAGACCTACTCAGGGTCCTAGAACTGGAAAACAGATCCCTTCAACGTGTAGGCGGAGGGAGGAGTTTGGGGAGCTGGCTCCTGGGGGCACAGAAGCTTCCTGGGAGTGTGGGCATTTTCCTTAGTCCCTAGGGTTACTGAGAGGGACAACTGAAATACCCCTAATGCTGTGAGCATTTCGTTTTGCCTCCTAAAGACACTTTCTTTCTTTCTGGGCCACTTGCTGTGTCACAGATTGACTTATAAGCCTGTTGCATGAAGCTGCCCAGCTGCAGAATGAGAAGGGGTGAAGCTGTCCCAAGAATGGGCCTCCTGATTTATCCATGTGACCCTGTGCTCAAGGAGGCGAAGGTCAAACAGCTAATTCTGCACTGTCCTTATGGTGAGCTGAATCTTCGCCACCCCTTTCTACATTGTGGGGTGGGGAGAGACTGGCAGTGGGTTCAAGAGACTGGCCCACCTCTCTGCCCCTCACCACCCATCACCCAACAGCACGGAGGAGGGAGTCGATGCTCTGAGGTGCTGGCCCCGGGCTCTGGCCACCAGGAGCAGAATGTTGCACCCACCCACCTTCTCAGGGTAAAGTATGACTCAAAACACTCTGGCCCTGTCTCCTGAGATCTAATCAGGCTTTGAATTCCTGTGCCAAGGCCCATCACCGCCAGGTGAGCTATGGAAGACTCTCACGGTTCCTACACTCCACCTTGGGCTCATTTATCCCAGAAAATGACCCAAAATAATTTACAAAGGAGAAAATGATGGCTACACCTGCCAGGCCCACTGGAGGGGCTGTTTCATGTCTTCCTTCCCTCTCTCCTGACTATCCTTCTCTTACCTCCCAATCAACTCATTGTTTCCTCTGTCCTATTCCCTCCTTCCCCACCAGAGAAAGAGAACCCCCTCCCCCCCCAAAAAAATATGGCAAAAAGAACCCAAGCTGGCACCGATCCATGACTGCTGGACCCAGTGAAAGCGGCAGGTCCCGCCACGTCCCTCCTGGAACTCGTGCTATAGAGAAAACCTTCTGTGGGTGCTGGGACCTGCTGGCCCCGGGCCGTCCCACTCTGCAACCCACCAACCCACACCAGCAAGATCCCAAGAAAAGTGCAAGGCCCACTTGGCTGCACTCTTGGCCTCAGGTGACGGCAAAGGAGTGGCTTCTAGGGGCCCAGTACAGGGAAGCTGGGCAGACGGGCTGGAGGGAGAGGGGGCAGAGTGTTGACACAAGCCGTGTGTGAACCAAGGAGACGTCATTCTCTCACCCACCAGAACAGGCAGCCGTGAGCGGAACGGGGGTGGGGACCACCTTCCAGGGCGGATGACTTTCCCAGGGCCCGAGGCTCTAGGTCTACCTTTGGGAAACTGGGAGGTTGCTCCCCCTACCCCCACTTTTCCAGTTTTGCATTAAAAAAAAAAAAAAAAGTCAAGTTGGCAGTTGGAAAAGCCTGGAGGGTTTTTCACAGCAATTACCCTAAACAGTTAGGTGGTGTCTATTAGTGGAGAACAGTTACTTTTTTTCTTTTTTCAGAAAGAAAACAATATGCCACTGTTTCAACACCAAAAAGGGCCTGACTGCACCCTGCTGGGAGCCTCTGGAGGGTGGAAAGCACAGTGGGAATTCCTCAGAAGGGCCCTCCTGCCTGGCTGTGGAGTCGCCGAGCACATCTGGCTCCTGGACCAAGCTGCAGGGAAGGCGCTGTCTTGAAGAACTAGTCGCGTTCCTCCTACCTGTGTCCCTAAAAGGCAGGCCTGTGCCTGTGTGCATCTCACAGCAAGGCACACGGTGTCCCCGACCCTTCCGGTCCTCCTGCCTGAACTAGGAGAGGCACACAGGGGCCCGCCCGCTGCACCCTGAGAGGTCGCGTCACTCACCTTACTCTGCTTCCTGTCCAGGTAGAACTGGTGCTGGCTGATGGCCATCGCCCAGATGGACTTGATTAGCGCCGGACATGCATACCACGTGTGCACGGCGATGCCGCTGTGCCCAAACGTCCTCCTGGTCACTGACGCCCTGGGGAAGCAGCGATCACAAGGGTCAACCTTGTTTCTTAGGAGAGAAAACAGCTCTCAGACAGGAGCTTTTAGAGAGAACCCATTGGGTCCTAAAAGCTATGGTGTAAAGGTGACAGGTGAGCTCACACATGAACACAAGCAGAACACAGACACACACACACACATGCTCATGTGCAGACAGGCTAAGGGACCCTGGCTGGCACAGGCCACTTCTAATTTACTGACTCAAAATTCAGCCAAGCCTATGCCTTGTCTGGGATAAGGTGGGTCATTCTGGGTCACTGGACAGTCCTTTCTAACTGTCAGCTCCTGGGACTGGGCCAAGACAAACTCTGGAGACAGGAAAACCCTTGACAATGCTCCTTGTGTAAATGCCGCCTATGGGGAAGATGAGTAAATTCTGTCCTCACGGCCACAGGGCACAGCATCTCAGGCAGCCACGGATTCCTGTGCGGCTCTGTCTGGACGTTCCCTGAAGGGTTGGTTATCCGTTTCAGACACGTGCAGAGGGCAGGGAGGGTAGAAGGAAGCAGGTGAGGAAAGGCAGGGAGAATGCGGTCAGCCAAGCCCCCAGCCTCCCTCTGTACGTTTTCAAGCCTGTATGAAATATTTGTGGACAGAGCAGGGAGAAGCAACAGACTTTAGAAATGAAAATGGGACCGTGTATGGTAGCTCAGTCCCAGCACTTTGGGAGGTCAAGGTGGGAGGATCGCCTTGAGCCTAGGAGTTTGAGGCTGCAGTGTGCTATGATGATGGGACTGCAGTCCAGCCTGGGTGTCAGAAAACACCTTGTCTCCAAAAAAAAAAAAATAAAAACAAAAATGAGAAATACTGGTCACAATGTAATACACCACATTAATGGAGTCGGGGGAAAAAGTTATGTGATCATGTTTTCAGGGAAGCATATTTTTTAGACAGGAAGATTATTTTGCAAAAGAAGCCTGAGAAGAGGTGTTTGCAAATGCATCCGTATGCCACAAGCCTGTGTGTGTACGTGTGTGTGAGACAAGGTGATGGCAGTGAGTGTTGGCATTGGCACATTTGACCTGAACATCAGAAAAAAAATGAATGTTCTCAAGGTTAAAAGATCTAACATCAAAGAAACTTAGGGTACCATCTGGACTTGTGAATGGCAGTTTTCATGGCGAATTTTCTCTCAAAGAAAATTGAAATCAGCTGACTTTGGTGACTCAAGATTTAACAGTGGGCTCTCCTGCTAGCACCCACTTTAGGGAGAAAGTCAAATCTGGTGCATAGGTAATGATATAGGTAGCTTTTTCCTGCCTTTGGATTAAAGTAAAGGGGAAAATGACAGCTTAGGAAAGAGCACTTAGTTGAAAAGAGTGAAAAGGAGCCATTAGAAAGTGGGGTGGGAGCCCCCAACCCCAGCGGGTCTTCGTAGGTTCAAAGAAAAATAATGATCTGAGCTCCCAGTTGGGTTTTCACAGTGGTTGCTGCTCCTGGGAATAGGTAAAAATTTTCCTCGAGAAAAGCTGAATTAGAGAGGGAAAATATCTTGAAGTGTATTTAATAGAGGTGCGAGAGTTATGCAGGGTGAAACGCTTCCATGTTTCGGGTCTGGGGAGTGAGGATGAGCTAGGTGGCTGGTCAGGTCTGGACGGTTCCTTGGAAGCATCTAAAGCAGACACTCAGGGGTTTCTCTCCTGCTCTATTATTATTTCCTCATCTTTCCTTTCAAACCCTTCCTATTTCACCTAAATCTTAGAAATGGAGTATTTGCCAAGCCTAGAGAACCTCAAGAACAAAGGTATGCATGGAGTCAGGATATATGAAGTCGGACAACTGAGTTCACGAAATCAACCTAGAAAAGGCACTATGCTGAGTGTCGCTGAGGTCGCCTTCTAAGCATGCCCCGTGGGAAGCTGTGCACTGGCACCCGAGTCTAGCCCACCCTTCGAAGCAAGTTCTCTAGGACAAGTTTATGAGTTTAAATGGTCAGATCTCATACTCTGATGGCCATTCCAGACAAGGAGTTCCAAAATTGCTTTGAAGGGTGGACTAGGCGCTGGCATCGGTGCACGGCCTCCCCAGGTCACCAGGGTGGGATTCAGCAAGGAGGTGTGTAGCACTTTTTCTAGGATGAGTTCGTGAACTTAACCTTTTATAAGAGGAGAAAGTCTGCAGCATGTTCAAAGTCAAAAGACAATGGGGGAAGGGGTGATGACACTTGTACCCATCCACTCAGAAAGAACTCTCTTCTCTGGAGGTGCCCCTGTTGCCACAGTGTCCATAAATGACATCATTTTTAAATGATGTATGTGGTGCTTCCCCTCCTGTCACTGTGCTCTGACTCCCTTCCTGGCTTCGGGGAGAGGCCTGAGCACCATGCCAATGGCAGGGCACTCAGATTCATCTTTCCTGCTCCTAGTAAGCAAGGCAGTGAGTGACAGATGGACACGTTCAAACTTTAAACGGACCTCGAGGCTGTGGGCGAGAACTGAGTAGGGCTCAGACCTCGAGGCTCACAGCTCTGGCTCAGTCACTCACTAAGTGGCTGCCTGGAAGCCATTCCCTTTCCTTGGGAGTCCGGACAAGGTGTCTTTAACGCTGAAGGCAACTTGGCCTCCCTGGGCTGCTCGGTCTCCTCACATCTTTAGGATGACTTGGGTACCTCGCGTGATTCTGTACTGTCCCATTCAGGAGCACACGCCCGACATCTAACTCTCCCTAGGGCCCACTGCCCGACTTCGATCCTAGTCACCCTGGAGGTGCAGCTCCGACCTCCCCTTACAGGAAGCCTCCCTTCCTGACCAGCCGGGATTCTCGTAGCTCTGTCGGTCAGCATTTCTGTACAGTATGGAGTGTTGTAGACAGACTTGCTAGGTTCACATCCTGCCTCTCTCTACCACACACCATTTGTGATCTACAGCAGGTGACCTCATTCCCCTAAGTAGACCAGGAATGCCTGTAGTACCTGTGTCCTGGGTCATAGGAGGACCCAGAGGAGAATGGGCGCTTGTGTTTAGATCTGGGCCCGGCCGTGGCAGACACTCCCCCAACAGAGCATGAGTTCCCTCTTCTGCCTGTCTCCCCAAACACCTTCTGCTCTTCAAGAAAGAGGACCCTGCATCAGATTCCTTCCCCTCCCGACACTGCTGGCACAACGTCCAGACACGGCAGTTTCTCAGCAACCAGGACTGTGATCGCTGTGGCTTCATAGGCCACATAAGCCCACTCGTTGGTCAAGGGTGAGGTTCCTATATTCCTGGGCCTCGAGAAAGAGAAGGGAGTTTAGTATCACTTACCGACAGGGTGACAGACGCAGAGAGAGCATGAACACACACACACACCCCACATTTATACCCATTCACATCCATACACACAAACACCACACACCCATTCATATGCTCACACTTACTTATGCACAGGGAAAGGATTTGTCCAAGGTGCCTGGGAGTTTGCAAAATTCCCAACAGAGCACAGGCCTGGAAGTCCGTCTACGATGCTCAGCTCCTTACATTATCCCCTCACGAATGGTCATTCCATCAAGCTTCCCCTTCTGCACCTGACCCATTGTGGCAAAATTCATTTCACTCTTTTTACACTTAAGTGTTCTCTCCTCTTGCACACCTAAGAATCTGGTTCTACACAGTTCGCCTACAGAAATAACAGTGAGTTTCTTCTTGGCTGGAATATTCTTTTCTGCGTCTCCCCCACCCCAGGCTGTGAATGGATCCGTGATCTGTGGTGGGGGCTTTACACCACGGAACCCCGTGGAGGACCCCAAGAGCCACTGGACCAACTGCATTAAGCTACTGTCTTCAGCTGACTACAGGGACACGGATGCTCCTCAGGGAACTGCCAGGCTGGGATAAGCTCTCGCCCTGTCCAGGGAGTGGCTGTTTCAGGCAGATTAGGCGGCGGGAGGCGAAACATCCTCCTACCAGGTCACCCCAGCCGCTGGCTGCAGGGCCTGTGGCTATTGCACAGGCCCGAGCCCTGGGGGTGGGGGGGGAGGGTGACGGCTTCTCCGCCTGTCCTGAGTGCACAGGGAGGCACATCAACTAATCTGGGGCATCAGAAGCCACATGTGAGGTGGAGACAGCGCCAAGCCCTCCTTCCAAGCCCAGGGCTGGGGTGTCAACGGCCCCTAAAATCCACCTTTGCTCCTCTGGAGTCTTACTCAGTGTCTCCCATGGCTATCTTCTTGTTGTAAATCCGTTTTCACACCCAGAGAAAGTGATTTATTCTTGGGTGTCAGACCCGGTTTTAGAGAATTCTACTCTGTCTACCGGCTGCCTGCAATGCCAGGTCCGGCAGCAGACAAAGAGGGACACACAGTGGGCATGAACTGCCCAGACCCCTGCCCTGCCCGCTCCCTGCCTTCCAAACCAGGGCCCCATTGTCTGGCATCTGACCGGGAGAATGCGGGTTTTTATAGCACACAAGCTCTCTTTGGGGCACCACGTGGGATGGAGAGAGGATAATTGTATTTCTTTCACATCCACCCACAATCCTAAAACTATGTCTCCCTGAATAAAACAATGAGTGGTAACTGATTTGGTGACAGATTCCTTTTGGTGTGGACCGTCCTGCCTGAAAGGGTCTTAGAGACTCCGACCAGGGAGTCTTCAGCCTCTTCTGCGACTCAGGCCACTGCCCAGCTTAGTTTGGTGTTTGTTACAAGGTGCCACAGGCTTCCCTCCAATGCCCAGGCAGTTAAGGCACACACACAAACACACACTAGCAGGAGACACACGTCACCGGAGGAGATGGCCAGGGAATTGCCAATGTCACACCCACACAGGCACGTCCATGCCGTCCACAACAAAGCTTTCCTGTCCCGTGTGAACTCTGCTCTTCCTGAGTCTCCAGTCCTCTTTCCCTGTCCTGAACTAACCACCACCAGTGACCACAGCCCCCAAATAAAAAGAGAAACACCATGCCCAGCCAAGCCCTCCCTAAAGGATCGCACTCTGCAGCTTACCTTCGTGGGTCATGAACTTCCACGGAAAACTTCTTCTCTCTGAAATACAGGTTTTCCAACTGTCTCCACTGGAATATCTGGACAAAAAACAAGGTTGTTTCAATTCAGGAGCGCCTGGTTCCTGCCGCCAGGGCTGCCCGTCCTTGCTGGTTAACTTTCCACAGCTGCCACCTTCCTTATCAAAGCGGAGACCAACAGCTGCCTGTTCGCAAGTTTCCTTATCAAAGCCGAGACCTCACAGTTGTTTGCGCCTCCTCCTCCTCCAGCTCGAGACACACACACACACACACACCCTCTGCAGTTCAAAGCCAGGCAACTGTGGGTGTGGATTTTCCTGCAGGTTTCTTAACGGGAACAAAACAAATTCTTTTCAAGTTGTTCCCCTTGGGTTCGCCTTTGTTGCATTGCTCCCCAGCTGCGACAGTCCCCAGCTTGGCAGACTTTTCCTTCCCAGGGAGAGGGGCGATGGGGAGAGGGGGAGAGAGGCTGAGCCCAGGGGAGAGGAAAGCGCCCTCAGGGGGCAGCAGCAGCCATCTGCCTGCCCAGCCGAGCGGAGCTCCCCCCTGCAGTGCCGACGGGCAGGGCCATCCAGCCTCCCTCCCTCGGGGACTCCACTTCCTGCCGCTAATGTGCGAGCGCAGAGGGCGGAGGCTGCTGCCGGGACCTTATTCCGGGGCAGGCCAGCTCAGGATCGCAGTCTGCGCCTAACAAGCCCATTTTTCTTGCTGCAGCACAGACACCAAGATTTCTGCTGCCGGAAGGACACTGCGGCCAGAGAGGGAGGGTGAGGACTGGGAGGAAGGGGCCTCCCGGGGGTCGCCCCTTCTGCCTCCTGGGACTAGCGAGCCCATTGACTGTGTTGGGAAGTCATTAGGGCTGCCTCTGATCGCTCTGGGAAGGGGATGGAGATCCTGTCATGGGGTGGAAAAGAAAGTTACTCGACCCTCTGGGAAATGTCACAGGAGGTTAAAGTTATGTGCGCACACACTTCTGTATTTATTTTTGATATCGCATCCCCCTCTGCATACTTAGAATTGGAGTTTATTTTGCTGACAAAAAGGTAAAGCAGGAATTTTTCCCCTAGGAAAGAGGTGACTCTCCCCGGGGGTGTCCCCTTTTTGTGCCCACGGAATTGAGGCATCTGCTGTCGAGGGGCTTGACCCAGATCCGGGGGTCTCAGACTGAGACTTCTGGGTCTCTCCAACCTGCTGTGTTTTCCTGCTTAACAAATCTATGGCCATTTCTCTGTGTCCAGCTAACCCTGCCCTCCCCTGCCCACAACACCAGCAATCAATGGCTGACCAATGGACCCGCCACCCACGTCAAACTGGGCTGGAATAGAAACTATTTCTAAAATTGCCGTGTTCTTTTATCTTCATAATCTCCTCTCCAGAATTTTTATGTAAGTATAGGAAGAAGGATACCTATTCTTTCTTTTTGTTTTTTTGAGATAGTCTCACTCTGTGCCCCTAGGCTAGAGTGCTATGGTGTTTCCCTATATTATCTCTTTCTTTTTTTTTTTTTAATTTCAAATTAATATGAGGGTATAAACAATTAGGTTACAATGTTTGCATTTGTTAGGTAAAATCCCTGCTGTAATTGTGCCCCCCACCCAGGAGGCGTGCCATATACCCTTACATTGTGCCTCTTAGGTGGGCGCACACCCACCCCCCTTCCTGATCCCCCTTCCCTTCATCTTGAATTAAACTGAGTTTTTCCCCTTAAGAGCAAACAAGTCCATCTATCACTGGGCAAGGGACATGAAGAACCTTCTCTGAAAAATGGCCAACAAACACATGAAGAAATGCTCATTGTCCCTAATCATCAGAGAAATGCAAATCAAAACCACCCTAAGATATCACCTAACCCCAGTGACAACTGCCCACATCACAAAGTCCCAGAGATCCTGGTGGGATGTGGAGAGAAGGGAACACTTTTATACTGTTGGCGAGATTGCAAACTAATACAGCCTCTTTCGAAAGAAGTATGGAGAATTCTCAAAGAACTCAACATAGACTCCCTTTTTGATCCCATAATCCCATTACTAGGCGTCTACCCAGAAGGAAAAAAACCTTTTATCATGAGAACATTTACACAAGAATGTTTATCACAGCTCAACTCACAATTGCCAAGATGTGGAATCCACCCAAGTGTCCATCAACCAATGAATGGATTAATAAACTGTGGTACATGTATATCATGTAATACTATTCAGCCACAAAAAGATGGAGACTTTACATCTTTTGTAGTAATCTGGATAGAGTTGCAGAACATTCTCTTCAGTAAAGTATCACAACATTGGAAAAACAAGTATCCAAGGGTGGTACCTGTGGCTCAAAGGAGTAGGGCGCCGGCCCCATATACCAGAGGTGGTGGGTTCAAACCTGGCCCCAGCCAAAAAAAAAAAAAAGAAAGCAAGTACCCAATGCATTCAATACTAATATGAAGCAGACATGATGAACGAATACATTCCCACATAAGAGAAAATGCTTTCTTTTTTGGAGATAGAGTTTTGCTCAAGTGCAGTGACATCATCATAGTTCACTGCAGCCTCCAACTCCTGGGCTTGAGTGACCCTGCTGCCTCAGCCTTCCAAGGAGCTGGGACTACAGGTGCCCACCACAACACCCAGCTAGTTTTTCTATTTTTTTGTAGAGATGGGGTCTCCCTCTTGCTCAGGCTGATCTTGAACTAAGAGCCTCGAGCTATCCTCCTGCCTCAGCCTCCAGAGACATAGGTTTACAGGCATGAGCCACCAGGCTTGGTCCGTCCATTATCTCTTGTTAGAGAGCTACTTCTTGTCTTCCCAGCTCAGACTGAATGTTGCTCTGAAGCCCACAGAAACTTTAGTGGTCAATTCCCAGTAGGTGGAAAGACATTTCAAGGAAATTGAACAAAGCCCTACTGACTCAGACACCTCTGTGTCGAGTCACAGAGTCAATGCTGCCTTGGTGGAGTGATTATTACTCAAATGCACAGGTCTGGCTCTCGCGTTCCTCTCTGATGCTTGGCCACTATGGAGCCCATAGTGAAAACTCCCAAAGTTCCTCTCCAGCCCCTAGTTGTTAGTGTTTATAGACATTCCACTTGAACTTAGAACACAGACACAGAGACTAGACACCTGAACTATCAGGTTCCATGACATTGGCCTCACAACCTGGGCAGGTGTTCAGAGCAAAGTGGCCAGGCATGTAAGCTTTGGAGTCTGGCTGCATCTCTTTGAATCTAGACTCCCCTACTTCCAGGGTGCTGGACCTTAGGCAAGTTAGAGCATTTCCTGTACCTCAATTTTCCCATCTGTAAAATAGACATAATGGCCCCTGCAATGTAGATCTTGGCAGCAACAAATCTTTAGCATAGTATCAGCACAGTGTAAGTATTCAACAAACTTAGATCTAAGATTCCTAATTGTGCTCCCAAATCCTGGCAAATAAAAGAGAATAACTCCAGAACAATCAGAATAATTCTTTTCTTAGATTTCCTAACTCAAGAGCTACTTTGGGGTTAAAAAATAAAATTAGATTATTCATGTGCTGGAAGTCCTCAAGTATAAAGAATTATTTTCCCATTCCACTCTCTCTCTCTTTCCTCTCAAAAAAGGGATGTGGACAGTAGGGGTCCCTTGTGGGCACATCGCCCTCCTTAGAAGGACCTGGGGCGGGTTTCCACACTCTGCGGTTGCCATCTTAAAATTCTTAAGTTTTGCCCTGGGACTCATACATTGTGCAGCCGGCCCCAGCTGGTGCGGAGGCTGGCAGGCTCTGTCCTGGGCTCAGCAGCCAGTGGGCTAGACGGGCAGACCTGGCAAGGTGGGACCCTCAAGCTCTCCTTTAAAAGGAGGCAAGAAAGCAAGACCAGGTGTGAGCCGTTTATGGAAACTCCATGGTGCCCTTTCCGGGCTTCAGCAGATGCTCAGAGAGGTTGGCTCCTGGCAGCTTCTCTTCCCTCCTTTCTATGTAAAATAAAACACTAACCAAACCTCTGCTTTAAGAGCTCCCTGATGCTGTTTGGTGTGGAAAGCCAGGAGTCTGCCAAAGGGCCCAAGAAAAACCGCCTGGACTCCTTTGTGGCCCTGCGTCCTCGGCACCCGTGGCTGCCATGGGAAGGCTGTGTCCTGCGGTGCTGGCTCCCAGGCATCTCCCTAGGATGAAGCGCTGTCTGTAGAGATTTTCGTAACAGGGTATAGAACAGCGGGCCCCCCTTGACGTCTGTTTGGAGCATGCATTTCTTTTTATTTTGTTTTGGCAAATGCGGTCCTAGGAAGGGAGAGTAAAGAGTAGAGTTTCAGGATCAGATTGTTGCCTTGGGACACAGAAGTGTTTTAGGAACCACAGAGGAGGCAGGGAGCTGGGAAGCAGGAATATAATGGCAGCAGGGACAGAGGGGGACAAAGGGAGGTGGGGGTGGCTGCCCCTTGCATAAGGCTGGGGTGCAGCTTGCTAACAAGGCACTGGACTTTTCATGGGGTCTGGGGGGTTTCTGTACCCCGCAGGCTGGCAGGGCAAAATCAAAATGCAACTCAGCAAACAGAAGGCGTTCAGCCTGCCTCCCTCCTGGAAATGGCTCCAACGTGTAGGCTTTGGGCAGCCCCTCATTGTGCTTTCCCAGTGATCCCCAGCTTGGGCTGGCTCTCGTTGCAGTCATCAGCACTTGCCACTACAGAAAGATGCCATTAAAAGACACAGCAGACACCCATAACGATCACTGGCACAAACGGGCTTATTCCCACAGGAGTTTATATGACTCTACGGCCAATTACGCGGGTGATTAAAAGCTGCTAGCAATAATCAAAATTCTAGCAATCATCAAAGAACTTATTAATTGATAACTTATTAAATCAAGGCCTTTCTAGTCATCTAGGCATCTTTACATCACTCTGCAAACATTTCTTTGATCTTTCCCCATCCCCAAGAAGAGCAAGTGAGAATTTTTCTTATTGGGGAAAAAAGGAGACCCAAAGAAATGAAGGAAAATTGCCTGAGGCCACACAGCAAGTTGGTGAAGGCACCAGAAATAGAAGTCAAGGGCACCTGGTCCATTACTCTAACCTCTAACTATGCTGCTTTCCCCACGGGCCCACCAATTAGCGGGAACAGCTCTTACTCACTAATGGGTGGGTAGCTTTACAAGTAGAATGAGTTTTACAACGAGCCACAATGTGACTGTAAGTAGGAAGTCAAGTATAAAAACCAGATCTTTTTAGTCCTCCATGACTTTGTGACTTTGCGTTCCCCATCCACGGTAGCGGAAACAAGTACTACGTATTACTTCTTTCTTGAATTCTTCGACATCTGGCCTCCTGTCGTTTTCCATCTAGCAATGCCTCAGTGTATTCAGCTGCTTTCATTCAGGGTCGAAGAAACAACAATAACCATGATTAAGAAGGGCTTGGGTGATTTGGGATCGCACAGAAAAAAACCTAGAGGAAGCTCTCAGGGAGTGGCTTCCCGAGACAGAGTCCGTCCCCATCGCTGGGCTTCTGACCTAGGCCTGGGGCCGTGATTCCCACTGTGATCCCAGCTGCTCCACTTTCCCCCTCTGGGCCTTGAACTCCTAGAGAACAGGAGATGGAAAACATTTATCCACTGAGAGCAAATAGGAGAATGGCTAATCAGTACTGCCTTTTGGCCTCCAGTGCAGCAGGGCAGGCTATAAACACTTAACGAGCAGGGACCAAGAGGCTGGTTTCTATTAGCTGGTCTGCCGGATCCCCACATCCTGTGGGTGACTGCAGGTTGAGCAGAGGAAGGGGCCTTGTCTCCACCGACTTCCTCCCCAGCCAGCACGCACTGATGCTGGGCAGTGCATGAGAGGTGGGCGAACTCTCGTGATGATGCGGAAATACAGGCTTGAGAGGAAGCCTGGTCTAGGGGCTCTGTTCTTAACCGGGACGTCAGAGAACTTTCTTGTCCTCCTCTTGTCCCCGAGGCTGAGTCACCCAGCGGGACTGACCTCCTCTGAGTAACTTCCTGCTTCATCGCAGAGGGGCTATTCTACAGAATGGCAGCAACCACCTCCCCTGCTCCCCGCCTCCGTCTACAGAGAAAGCGACCACAGCCAAGTGCGGCTGAGGGACAGGAGAGGTTAAACGAGTAACCGCCACCCCCACCCACGTCTTGTGGCTTCTGATCCCGGCTGTTTCTAGCACACCATGAAGCTCTGACAATGAGTGAGAGCCAAGCTGTTTCGGGCTTCTTCTTCTGGCTCTCGAAGAAGACGAATCAGACTCATGGCCAGGAATAACCTCCAAGTTCAGAACGAAACCTACAAACCACAGGAAACACTCATTTCCTTATTTCATTTCTGCCCTGAGTTGCTACACATCCTGAGGGGTCCAGGACAAAAGAGGGGAGTCACTGAACCCAAACTGGATGAGTTGAAACTGTGGGAGCACCACAGAAAATCCGAGGGTCTTGTAACTGGTCTTGACACAACCTGTTTCAAGGGCCAGAAGCAGGTATATGCTTGTAGTGTGCTGAAATCATGCGCTAGGGTCTTTGCTTTTAAACATCAGTCCCATAGGCATTTAGTATTTTACTTTATATATAAATAAGGGAGAAGCAAGGCCCGTGGGCTTTAGGCATCCTCTTTCCGACCGTTCACATAGTGAGTGTCTACTTTGTCCCAGCCTGCGCTCATGGGCAAGAGGAAGGACACGGGGCCTAAACAAACGTCTGTCTTGGTAAGGAGCTCACGATCCAGTTGGAAAGACCAGACCCACACAGAGTAGCCTGTACTCATGCCGCAGTAATTAGCTCCGTGATGGAGTTTAAAGTCATTTCTGGTTTCTGTACTGCGCTTTGAAAACTCAATAGAGGAACTGTGTTGCTTCATTAAGAGCCGTCTCAGGCTTTTGTCTGAAATAATCAATATTCAGACGGCCACTTGTTCTGGTTCATTATTTTATTTATTTATTTATTTATTTATTTTCCGGTTCATTATTTTTAGGAACAAGAACCGGTGGCTCTCAGAGGTCAAGAATCCTCAGCCCCGGCCCTGACTCTGTAAGTCTCTCTGTGTCTTAGCTTCCTCCTCCCTAAAAAAATAACAAACTAATGAGGGGGTGTGCGGGCATTCCTGCATTCTGTGCAGGGGTTGAAGGTCAGCATTGTCAATCCAGAGACTGTCACACTGCAACTCTTTGGAATTTAAAAATCAAGTCACTTGATGTAAATGTTTCCTACTCACGGGGGGCCATATAGAATAGGGCCCATAAAAAACACCATTGAAGTGTCACACTACCTGCCACCTACTGGCTGTGTGTCCTTGGCAATTTAATTTCTTTTGGTCTTAGTTATTCATCTTTGAAATGACACTGATATTAACATTTTTCTTATACGGCTGCTATAGCAACAAATGAATACATATAAAGAGCTTAAAATGGTGCCAGGTAGATAGTTAGATCTAAAGAAATGCTCTGAGTCTGTCCATTTTTCTCCGTCATGGACATGCCAATATTATTCTTAATGTGAAAAATAAAAGTTCTGAATACTCTGAACACATATCGTCCCACGGTACAGGTCTGTGTGATGTTCTTAAAAGATGATTAATATGGTGACATGGCAATTTAAAAAGGGTTTTCGGTTAAATGGGATTACTTATTTTTTTGAGACAGAGTCTTACTTTGTCACCTTTAGGAAATTGCCATGTGTCATAGCTCACAGCAACCTCAAACTCTTGGGCTCACATGATCCTCTTGCCTCAGCCTCCTGAGTGGCTGGGACAACAGGCGGCCACCACAACATCCAGCTATTTTTTAGAGATGGGGTCTCACTCCTGCTCTGGCTGGTCTCAACTCAATGAGCTCAAGCGATCCAACAGAGGCTAGGATTATAGATGTGAGTCACCCTGCCCAGTCCTGAACCAGACTTTTTAAATGCAAGCACAGGTCAGGGTTCCCACTCATTCATTCATTCTACGTTCCTAGACTTATCCAGCTGATGCCTCCATCCACTGCGATTCTGACTGATCCATTCCACCCTCACAAAGGACTGTGACCTAGGCTTAGGTAGAGCAGAATGGGCTGTATCGGGAACAAATCGAGCCTTCCACAATATGCAACCCATACCACAGAGCATTCACTTTCCCAATGCGTCCTCCATCACCTGCATGGAAAGAGGGCTCCCTGGGATCTGTTTGTTTTTCGGACATGGACACATACCCAGCAAAGGAAACAATGGCTAATTTTTTCTGCGCAGCCACCAGCCCTAATGGAATCAAGATGTCCCTCTGGCCAGTTGCATCCTCCTGTCAGACAACACAAGCTCTAAATTGATTTGGTTACTTTAGTGACATACGCCCAGAGCACCAGTCCCTTTAATGGACAGCGTCTTTTTAACCCATCAAAGACCTCTTAGCTCTTCCTTTGGCTTCAGAGTCAGTATTAGAGGACAAAGGAGAAAGAGGTTAACAAGCACTTAACAAGCCTATCAAGAAACTGGTGATTTTATTTCCCCCCACTGGACTTGACCCTACAGGGCCTCTCTCTACATTATTTTCTTATGTGTACTTGGGCTTTTCTTACAGAAAGACAATCATAAAGCTTTGGCAAATGTAAATGCACTTAGAATTTCTCTTTTCCCATCTTCTGCTGTCCTAATGGAATTTCTTCTCCCTCCTCTGAGGGTCCCTCTGGGGTACTGGTGAGACTCTAGCATTTGAACGGCTGCAGCTGCCCTGTGATTTGGAATGTCTGGGCCTAAACTGGATTCTTCTAGCAATATGCACGGTGACCCAGCGATTATGGTTTAACCTGTGTTCCAGTCTTTCCTTTAAAAAAAGTCAAGGTCATTATAGCTGTTACGGCTTGCCTCAGCGGGATGCTGCCAGGCAGGGGTAGGGGAGGCGGATTAATTAACCAGAAAAGCATTTGGTCATCTGGGGAGAAGATGAGGCTGGGCCATTTCACCTACCTTGGCAAAGACTTCTCTCTTTTCAGACTGCTGTAAAGTTGTAAATTAAAAAAATCAGGTTTCGGCTACTTTGGAGGGCAGACTTTGGGCAAAAACGCATATTTTTCTACTTTTCAGGGAGGGAGGTGTTGGCGGTGGCGGTTCTCTTGTGCCTGGTGGCTCTGTCCCGAAGTGTGGCATCATAGGAGCACTCAGAGCTCCTGGTGGAGGTCAGTGGGCTCCGCGGGAGACGGGGACGCCACGGTAGAGGTTGGGTTGGCAGCGGGCCCTGCTGGGAGGCCCAGGCGCACAGCGTAACTAACCCCCTGCTTTATCAAGTTTAACAAAAAAGAGAAAAGTGACTGTGGTCTACCTTAGTCTTATCTGTGTGAAGCAAAGTTAAAAAATAAAATAAAATAACCTGGCGCAGCTTCAACGGCTTGTTTGCCTCCAAGATCCCTCGTACTTCAAGACGTAGATGCTGCTGTAGGGCAGACCATGGTCTCAGGCGGTCACAGGCAGGAGGCTCCCCCGGGCACAGGTGCCAGGGTGCGAGGCGGGCCATGGGACACCGGGCCAGCTCTTCGTGTCTTGTTCTTCAAGTCAGGCTGCCACCAGGAGGAGCTCACTGGGGTCTCGCAGCTGCTCTGAGCTGTGGCTGCAGCCAGCAGAGGTGGGATGTGGGCCTGCCGGCTTCGGCCTGGACTTTCTACTTGGAGGGGCTGACCCCTTACTTTGATTTCCCCCGGGATCCTCTGTGGGGGCGATTCTGTGTCTGCTCCAGCGTTTCCTTCCTGGAGAGAAGTGAGGACTTCAAGTCTAGAACTTCTGTCTTTCCACCAGGCCTGGTCTTACTCACAGCTTTGCTATTTTCCCTAGAGGGTCAACTCGAGGAACTGTGGATTGAGGGGGTGAGGAAAGACAGGACGGAGGGGAAAACTGAGGCTTCTACTCAGCAGCCTGCCCTCAACCACTCTCCCTTCACACGGGTGTTCCCAAACCCCCAAACGTCCCTTTCCAGGTCTGGGCTAGTTTCCCCAGACATTCCCATATCTCTGCTAGAGCAATTATCACCCTGTCTTGTCACTGTCTTTTTCACTCAGATGTCCTCCCCAAACAGACTTCAGTTCCTTGAAGGTATTTTCCTGGCACCTAGCACAATGCCTGAGGGCACATTAGGCACTGGATAATTGTTTGTGGATGGAAGGAATGAAGGAGTGAAGAGTTTTATCAGGAACGTATCTGTGGCCATGGAAGTTCGAAGAGGTTAAGTCACTTTCTCAAGGGCACACAGACGATATCCGATGGGAGCTGGTGTCAGCCCTCACCTGTTTTCTCAATTTTATGCTGCCCCTTCCATGTTGTTTCAAGGAAACACCAGCAGTTAAATCCATTTTTTTTGGTTAAAAATACATTACAGGGGACGTGGCAACAGGGAAGTGGCAGGTAGGACCAGCCGCAGGAGGGAGAATGGAGGAGCCGAAGCTGTCATTTCGGCAGCTCTGTTAGAACTAAACTCTACTCTTCCCAAGTCAACTGGAGAAGCCTGCAGGCCCAGGAGCTCATGGTCTCACGTTGGACTCCTAGGCCCAGCCCGTGGTGAATCTTCACAACTCATTTTGCCTAGAAACTGCCTCAGTCTGCTTGAGGCTCCTGTCGGGAACAGGTTGGGGCAGAGACAGGTGGACCTCTCTGTAGCGTCTCTGCCCTGTCTGCAGGTGTGGAGCCCTGGCTGGCAGGCAGAGCTGGGGCAGCAGCTCTGGCTATGCTACGGCTTGGTACAAGAGGCTTACTTTCCGGAAGGCCAATTCAGCTTGGTTTTCCCCTTTGAATCTAGCTGATTAAGGAAAAAAACACACCCAGCCTCGCAGAGCGCCTACGTATCGGATGGTTCAGCAGAAACAAGCTGATAAAATTGTCAAAGACAAAGAGAAGGTTACTAGAGTTCAACCAAGTAGGGTTTCCTCACCTAAATCCCCTGCCTATAAGAAAGGCATCCAGTATCCACATTAACCAGAATTGTTTTTTTTTTTTAATTTTTGCAAGAGTCTCACTCTGTTGTCCTGGGTAGACTGCTGTAGCATCCTCATAGCTCACAGCAACCTCAAACTCTTGGGCTCAAGGGATCCTCTTGCCTCAGCCTCCCTAGTAGCTGGGACTACAGGTACCCACCACAACATCCAGCTCGTTTTTCTGTTTTTAGTAGAGTCAGTGTCTCTCTCTTGCTCAGTCTGTAGAATTGTTCAACAATCCACAGAACTCTAGCCATTCACTCTTGGTACCTAATACCATGAGCTCTAAGGTTCCCTTTGGTCTGACACAGCGGTTCTGTTGGCGACCATCAGGCTCTTTAACCTAAAAAAGGCCACAATAAAGCTTATTGGCCGGTTTGGGCCTGGCCAGCCACGGCCTAAGATAACATCACCCTCAACCGAACCTCCCCACCCCATGGGTTCAAAAATTCCCCAT
>CAUYON010101062.1:0-27232 GCA_963573935.1 Arctocebus calabarensis | reverse complement strand
TCCTGGATAGAGTGCTGTGACATCACAGCTCACAGCAACCTCCAACTCCTGGGCTCAAGCGAGTCTCTTGCCTCCGCCTCCCAAGTAGCTGGGACTACAGGCGCCTGCCACAACGCCCGGCCATTTTTTGGTTGCAGCCGTCATTGTTGTTTGGCAGGCCCAGGCTGGATTCGAAACTGGCAGCTCAGGTATACATGGCTGGTGCGTTGGCCCATTGAGCCACAGGCGAGTTTTGTTTTGTTTTTGTTTTTGTTTTGAGACAGAGCCTCAAGCTGTCACCCTGGATAGAGTGCTGTGGCATCACAGCTCATAGCAACCTCCAATTCCTGGGCTCAAGCGAGTCTCCTGCCTCTGCCTCCCAAGTAGGTGGGACTACAGGCGCCCGCCACAACGCCCGGCCATTTTTTGATTGCAGCCGTCATTGCTGTTTGGCAGGCCCGGGCTGGATTCGAATCTGCCAGCTCAGGTGTACGTGGCTGGCGCCTTAGCCTGTTGAGCCACAGGCGCCAACCCTTTGTTTTTGTTTTAAAGAGAGATTTTATTTAGGAAGAACAAAGAGAAACTTTAGAGGACTTCAAAGAGAGTTGGAAGTGGGTCCCTCTCCTGAAGGAGAGACGGTGGGAGAGATGAAGGCTGCAGCATTGTTAAAGTAAGCAAGGACTCTGAAGCCAGACTGCCTGGCCTTGAATATCTGAGTTTAGCTGTGTATGCAGTCTTGGGCAAGTGACTAACCTTCTAAGGCACCTTCTCTGTGCCTTAGTTTCTCCATCTGTAAAATGACAATAATGTTATATTCATATATGTGTTAGGTGTTTATATTATGTGAATTTTTGTTTTTGTGAATTTTTAAAATATAATTTCTAGCATCAAATGAGCTTATCTATGGAAATATTTTAGTACAGGATCTGGCACCTGACATGAGAGAGAGTGTGATATGCTAAGTATTTTTCTATATACATTGTTTCATTTAATTCTTATAATAAGCTTCACTGAGGAAGAAACTGAGTTACTTGCCAAAGGTCCATACAGCAAATATGTATCAGCAGGAACCCCAGGATTTGCCAGATCTGACTGAAACCACTGTACTCCTTCTGAAAGAGGCCTCAAGGGACTCAACCTGTTGTATGGGCCCCTTCTCCCATTTGGGGCCAGAGAATAATCCCAGAGAGCAGTTTTCCCTGGAAACTCTTAGCCATTTTATCCTGTTGGCTCTGTCTTCCACCTCTGAGCTTGGTCGGTGCTTCCCAAGATTACTTGGCCCCCTTCAAATGTAGCAGTGTTTCTGGGCTGTCTTACTTTAAAGGCAGGGAGTCATTTTTGGTCACATGTAGATACAGAGACCAGGGTGGTGATGAATTTTATTTTGCATGGGAGCAGTTAAGGATCTTTCAGTTTTGACTGAAACCCAACTCAGACTGGCCTGAGCCAAAAAGGAATTTATTGGTCTAAGTAACTGAAAAGTCTGGACCAGGAGAGAGGCTTTAGGCTAGCTGGATCCAGATCTTAAAATGGTGTGAACAAGTCTTCCTCCTCCTTCCCCCATCTCTTGACTCTACTTTCATCTGTGTTGGCTTCATTCTGAAGCAGGCTTCTCCCCTGAGGTATAAGTTGAAACTAGTAATATCAGATGTATCCGAGCAACCCTAACAAAGAACTTATTTTCCTTTGTAGTTCCAGGAAAAGTTGGGGGAGGACTTTCCCTTTGTCCACTTTCAGAGCCAAATGTTAATTCTCGAAGGGTGCCCTAGGATATTGACAGTAGACCATGGGGTGTATATTTAGCAGATCCACCAGAGTCCATCACAGTAAAATGCTACCATAATGAGATTCCTTGAACAGACAGTTGTGGTGCTTCATATAGGCCTCACTCTCTCATTGTAGTCAAGTATCTGGGATAGAAGGTAACTGGGTTCCTCTGGCCTTTTGATAGAAGAAGGCCATCCAGTCCTCTCAAGTTACTATCCAGACCAAACACACAGCATCCTTTCTCATCCTGAAGGCAAAGAAAACCTTGTTTTAGGGATGATTTTTTTAAAAAACGGTGAAATCTTAAAAGTGATTATTTTCCTAAAGCCCCTAGCATTCGCTGAAGACTGACAGAACCATCCTCCATCACTAGATCTTCTCTATCAGTGATGTTCTGTGAGCAGTAGAATGGCTTGAAAGTGTAAATCTGAGAGATCCAAGGGAGAGGTAGTAGCGGACTTCTGGTCTTTTCTTAGTTTGTATCCTATGTTCTGAGGACCACAGGCCACAGGTTTTATTTGTTCTGTGTAGTAGTTCACTGTTGCTATTTTAATGTGAATTAGTTTCCCACATTTAAAAATAGGGAGATTTTATTTTAAAATCTACATTTCCAGCTCCTCTTAAAAAAAAAAAAAAATCTGAGACCTAACAATACTGGCAGCAACATTCCTACTTAGCAACAGTTGTTTAGAGTTGAATAAAGTCTTCTCCCTTTAGACAGGGTGTGGACTTTCAAATTTACCATAGTCCCCACTGGCCTACTTCACCTTTCAAAGCTTGGCCTCAAAAACATCATGTTTAAGACCCCATTCTGTCCCAAATCGTTCCTTCAAGAATTTGGCTTTGAGGAAGAAGCTGGATTAATATTTAGTCAATTGCATACTTGGGATGAACAGTGCTATTGCTTAGGAGAAGTAGCAACCCAGTAAATGGATTTATGGGAAAGAGTGTGCACAATTTTTGTGTCTTTGGTCATCTTTTTGCTGCAAATGCTGTTGGCATACCAAACCTCCTGTCACAAATGTTCCCTCTGAAATAGTAACATGTCCTTCTATCTTGTGAGTTGCCACCCAGTGAAGGAATCCCTCCCACTCCCAAGGGATGTTCATCCAGCCTCCACTTGACCACTTCCAGCAGTCAGGGAGCTTATTACCTCCTCACATAGCAGCCAGTTCCATTCTTGGACAGATACATTATTTTAAAATTCTTCCTTATGTTGAAACAGCTGCTGCTTCCTTGGGACCAAAAGCCACAAAACATTGGAGCTGGGAAGGCACACTGATTTTTTTCAGGCACATGAGCTACCACTCATCCACCCCGCACCCAGGGCAAATATTGATTACTAATCATAGCATTCTTTCTTAGTGAGCCAAAAAATAGAATGCTGCCTTTATTTTTTATTTTTTGTTTTTTTTGACATAAGATCTTGTTCTGTTGCCCAGGCTGGAGTATACTGGTACCATCAGAGTTTACTGCAGCTTCAAACACCTGGGCTCAAGCAGTCCTGCCTCAGCCTCCCAGGTAGCAGGGACTATAGGCATGCATCACCATGCCTAGCTAGTTTTTTTGGTTTTTTTGTTTGTTTTGAGACAGAGTCTCACTTTGTTGCCCTCGGTAAAGTTCCAGGGCATCACGGCTCACAGCAACCTCAAACTCTTGGGCTCAAGCAATTCTCTTGCCTCAGCTTCCCAAGTAGCTGGGACTACAGGCACCTGCTATAATGCCCAGCTATTTTTAGAGACAGGGGTCTCACTGTGGCTCAAGCTGGTCTCACCTCTGAGCTCAAGCACTCCACCCACCTTGGTGTGAGCCACCACAACTGACTTACTTTTTTTGAGACTAGAGTCTCATTCTGTTGCCCTGGGGGTAGAGTACCATGGCAGTATAGCTCACAGCAACCTCAAAACTTTTGGGCTCAAGTGATCCTTTTGCCTCAGCTTCCTAAGTAGCTCAGACTATAGGCACCCATCATCATAGTTGGCTAATTTTTTTTCTATTTTATTCATTTTTATTCATTTTTTGAGACAAAGTCTCAAGCTGTTTCCCTGGGTAGAGTGCCATGGCATCATGATAGCTCATAGCAAATTCTTTTTTTTTTTTTTTTTTGAGACAGAGCCTCAAGCTGTCACCCTGGGTAGAGTGCTGTGGCATCACAGCTCACAGCAACCTCGAATTCCTGGGCTCAAGCGAGTCTCTTGCCTCTGCCTCCCAAGTAGCTGGGACTACGGGCGCCCGCCACAACGCCCGGCCATTTTTTGGTTGCAGCCGTCATTGTTGTTTGGCGAGCCCTGGGGCTGGATTCGAACCCACCAGCTCAGGTGTACGTGGCTGGCGCCTTAGCCCGTTGAGCCACAGGCGCCGAGCCGCTCATAGCAACTTCTAACTCTTGGGCTCAAACTATCCTCTTGCTTCAGTTTTTTCTGTTATTAGTAGAGACAGGATCTCGCTCTTGCTCAGGCTAGTCTCAAACTTGGGAGCTCAAGCAATCCACCCTCCTTGGCCACCCAGAGTGCTAGGATTATAGAGGCATGAGCCACTGTACCTGACCAATTTTCATGAATTTTTTTGTAGAGGCAGGTCTTGCTATGTTGCCCTGGCTCAAGTTGAAGTGATCCGCATATCTCAGCCTCCCACATAGTTAGGACTATGGTTGTGTGCCACCAGGCCTGGCCTTAAATTTTTTTTTGTAGAGAGTCTCACTTTATCGCCCTCAGTTGAGTGCCGTGGCATCACACAGCTCACAGCAATCTCTTATATATTTTTTTAATTAAATTCTTTATAATTCTTTATAATTTTAAAGAATTTAATTTACAGGCTCCCAACCTGTAATCTTAGCACTCTGGGAGGCACAGGCAGGTAGGTTGCCTGAGCTCAGGAGTTCAAGACCAGTCTGAGCAAGAATGAGTTCCTGTCTCTAAAAATAGCTGGGCG
This sequence comes from Arctocebus calabarensis, assembly GCA_963573935.1. Lineage (NCBI taxonomy): Eukaryota > Metazoa > Chordata > Mammalia > Primates > Lorisidae > Arctocebus > Arctocebus calabarensis. Next base: position 22,555 of record CAUYON010101062.1, on the reverse strand, counting down.
TTGAGGTGGGCACCTGTAGTCCCAACTACTTGGGACGCTGAGACAAGAGAATCGCTTAACCCCAAGAGTTTGAAGTTGCTGTGAGCTGTGATGCCATGGCAACTCTACCAAGGACTGCAAAGTGTGTCTCTGTCTTAAAAATAAATAAATAAATTAGGCCGGATACCTATAGCTAAGTGGTTTGGGAGCTGGCCATATGTATTGGAACAGTAGGTTCAAACCTAGCCTGGGCCTGCTAAACAAAAATAAAAAATAGCTGGGCATTGTGGTGGGCACCTGTAGTCTCAGGTACTAGGGAGGCTGAGGCAAGAGAATTGCTTGAGCCCAAGAGTTTGAGGTTGTTGTGAGCTATGATGCCACAGCACTCTACAAAGGGTGACAAAGTGAGACTCTTGTCTCAATTAAAAAAAAAAAAATTGTAAAAATAGGTGGTAGTTCACACCTGTAATCCCAGCACTTTGGGAGGCCTAGGCAAGAAGTTCGAAGCTACAGTGAGCTCTGATGGTGCCACTGCACTCCAACCTGGATGACAGAGAGACTGTCTCAAAAAAAACATTTTTTTCACCAAAAAATTATAAAAATAATGTGTTCACTTGCAACTAGTGAAATAGTACAAAGTTATATAAAGAAAGTGTTGAGTATTCTCCTATCTCTCCAAGATAACCAGTGTTAGCAGGCTAGGGTTATTCTATTACACATTTATATACTTACAAACGTAGATATATTCATGTATAAGATATATAAAGGTTTTTTCTGTGTCACTTTTTTCTTTAACAAAAATGACATTATATTATAAATATTACTCTGCAGCTTATAGATACTGTTCCAAATTAGTAGTTTCAGAACAAACACTGTATTTTGTGTGTATCTTGCTTTCAAGATTAGGCATGTTTATAATATGTATGTAATATTATATAGTTTGGGATCTGCCCCAGTGTATTAATTATTTCCCATTGATGGACATATCATTTCGTCAGGATCCTTCTCAGCACAGGTCTCTAGGCAGCCACTCATAATTGGTTAGAGTTAGCCTGTGAGGTAAAACCTATTTGTCATGTCTGACCCAGTTCAGCTCATCTCATACATTCTAGAGAAGAGAAGCAGACTAGCTACAAGATCAAAGTGAATTAGTGGCCAGAACAGGATCAGAACTGCTTTTTCTTGAGTTTTAACCTTTCCCATATTCCACGATTACCTCTCAGTTGGAGTTGTGTATTCTGCTTCTCCTTGGAGTAAAGGACCAAATACAATTTATCTTCTGTGGGCTATCTCTTCATATACTCAAAGTCAGTTGTGCCATTCCCCTTGAGTCTTACGTTCCGCAAGAGGAAATCTCAGTGCCTTCAAGTTTTTTTCTTAGGTTTCCAGATTCTTTTTGCCATCCTATGGGTCTTTCCTTCTGTCTTCCTTACCCCCAGGGCTATTGAAGTCCCAGGTGTGCTTTCACACTCAACATTTTCTATAGCTATTCATTCATTCAACAATTAGTATATTGAGGCTCGGTGCTTGTGGCTCAAGCGGCTATAGCGTCAGCCACATACACCTGAGCTGGCAGGTTCGAATCCAGCCTGGGCTGCCAAACAACATGACAGCTGCAACCAAAAAATAGCCAGGTGTTGTGGCTGGTACCTGTAGTCCCAGCTACTTGGGAGGCAGAGGCAAGAAAATCGCTTGAGCCCAGGAGTTGGAGGTTGCTGTGAGCTGTGATACCACGATACTCTACCCAGGGTGACAGCTTGAGGCTTTGTCTCAAAAAAAAACCCCAAAAGACAATTAGTATTGTTTACAATTAGTATTAGTATTGAGCACCTTCTCCATGCCAGCCATTCTAGGCACTAGCTGACTATAGTTTGCATTTTGGTGGGAAGAGAGAAACAATATTAATAAGATGATATCTGAGGGCACCAAATTATATAAAAGAAATGAAATAGTGTTACTATAATGAGTAACTAGAGGAGAGGCTCCATTGGATAGTCAGGAAGTGACAAGACAAGTAGGTGCCAGGTTCCAGGGAAAGAAGATTCCAGTGAGCAAGAAAGAATTTGGTACTAGATGGGGTTGGAGAGTCCACAGGAGTCCTACAGGACTCTCCCTGTATGCCAAGCTAAGATGTTGGATTTAGTTTAGATTTTATTCAGGTGCAATGGGAAGTCATTAGAGGATTTTTAAGGTGACATCTGATTTCCCCACTAAAAAGATTGCTAGGAGGTCTGTTTAACTTGGAGCAAGGTTTTGTTTTCCCTCACACTTTTTCCTGCTTATATCTAAAAGGATTAACAGCTAGGCCAGTTCCCTTTGTTTAGAGGTCCTGCAGGGGATCTGTGTGGCAAGTCAGTCATTGCCTGATACACGCCACAGCCCTAACAGGCACGTGGGAGATGAGGGAGATGTGAGGAGCTCCCTTAGATCCAAGCCTGATAGGTTCAGTGGGTCTCTTAATGGAGTTTTCAGTCCAGGGAACTTCAGTCCTTTGGCAGTCAGATGCAGATGGAACTGAATGTGGTTTGGGGATAGAGCCAAGGGCATGGGTTGCAAGAGAAACAGGGAAAATGTTGAATGGGGACTTGGAGCTCAAGTTGCTTAAAAAAAAGACTTCAGCGGCGGTGCCTGTGGCTCATCGAGTAGGGCACTGGCCCCATATACCGAAGGTGGCGGGTTTAAACCCAGCCTGGGTGAACTGCAAAATAGAAAAATAGCGGGGCATTGTGGCAGGCACCTGTAGTCCCAGCTACTTGGGAGGCTGAGGCAAGAGAATCGCCTAAGCCCAGGAGTTGGAGGTTGCTGTGAGCTGTGTGATGCCATGGCACTCTACCGAGGGCAATAAAGTGAGACTGTCTCTACAAAAAAAAAAAAAAGACTTCAGAAGGCTGGGCGTAGAGTCTCACATCTATAGTCCTAGCACTCTGGGAGACCAAGACAGGTGAATTGCCTGAGCTCACAGGTTTGAGACCAGCCTGAGCAAGAGTGAGACCCTGCCTCTAAAAATAATCAGGCATAGTGGCAGGTGCCTGTAGTCCCAGCTACTTGGGTGGCTGAGGCAAGAGAATTGCTCAAGAGTTTGAGGTTGCTGGGAGCTATGATGCTATGGCACTCTACTGAGGGCTGCAAAGTGAAACTCTGTCTCAAAAAAAAAAAAGGCTTCAGAGTGGTATCTAGAAACCAGTCAACTTAAAAGGCCTGTTGGGTGGTGCCTATGGCTCAGTGAGTAGGGCATCAGCCCCATATACCGAGAGTGGCATGTTCAAACCCAGCCCCAGCCAAATTGCAACAAAAAAATAGCTGGGGGTTGTAGCAGGCACCTGTACCCAGCTATTTGGGAGGTTGAAGTAATAGAAACCTCTAAGCCCAGGAGTTGGAGGTTGCTGTGAGCTGTGTGACGTCACAGCACTCTAAAGAGGGCGATAAAGTAAGACTCTTGTCTCTACAAAAAAAAAAGGGGGTGGGGGCTGTTGTTACAACTCCATTGCAGTTCCTGCCTAAGAGTGGGATTTGGACACTTTATTCCTTTTGAGTTTTTGACTTTGGTCTGTCCCCTTTCTCTCTTGGCATCCTCTTGACTCCCAGGATCTTGAGACAGTCTAGTGTCTCTGAAAGTCAAGGAGACTTTTTAACCAAAGGGCTTGGATCTGGAGCAGCCTTCAGGGGAATGAAGAGGGTGGTAGAGAGTCACCTCAGAGGAGAGATGGGTGGAATCAGAGATCAGATCTGTGCCTTTTCCACAGTAGGGGCGCTGGGTTGGAGAGGGTAAGATCTCCTCAACCTGTTCTTGTTTAAAAAGGCCTCTGTCCATGCCTGTGCGCCTAAGTGCTGGCAGATACCTAGCCAGTTACTGATGAGATAACCATCTGCATACCTGAGATCTCTACCAGGGTCACTATCCCACCATATATCCCTTACCTAACATTGTGGATCTTAGCTTGAAGAAATATAAAAAGCCCTTGGGGTTCTTTAGGCAGGTGAGCAATGATTCTGTCCAACTCTCAGAGAAGGTGGCCAGAAGCCAGCAAGGTCAGAGATGTACCCAGTGTCACACATCTGTTTAGTCATGATACCTTGGGCCAGATCTCCATTAATTCAGATGTTTTCTCATTGCTGAAAAATCTTTCCAATCTTCGCCTTTTTTTTGAGACAGAGTCTTATTTTGTCACCCTCAGTGGAGTGCTGTGTCATCGTAGCCATAACAACCTCAAACTCTTAGGTGCCAATGATCCTCTCGCCTAAGCCTCCCAAGTAACTGGGACTATAGGTGTTAGTTTTTAGAGATGGGGTCTTACTCTTGTTTAAGCTGGTCTTGAACTCCTGAGCTCAGGCGATCCACCCACTTCAGCTTCCCAGACTGCTAGGATTGTAGGTGTGAGGCACCAAGGCCAGCTTCTCTCTTCTTTAAGTCCACTTCCTTTGACCCTGTGACAGCCAGGCATGAGGGGCAGCATCTTCTCAAGCTTTTTCTCTGTATTTGGAGACTAGGAGGAAAGTTGGTCTAGGATTTGGTGTTGGCCTCATGTTTCTCTTAGGAGCTCAGCAGAGCAGCTACCCTGAAAGAGGAAAGAATGAGGCCTCCGTGCCCCTTCCACCAACACTCACCTGGGCAGCTTTAGCCTCTTCATTCTGTCTGACCCCTTTACTTCCTTTTTCAGGAGATTGGAGAGGCGTGGCTGGATCAAGCCCCCCCCCTATGTGAACAGGCTTCCTTCTCTCCCCACCATCCGTCACCACGCCTGGGAACATCCTCAAGCCCTGGCCCTCAGGGGAGAGGTAACAAGAGCCCAGAGCCGGGACCATGTGACGGCGCTGGCCCTCGCCACCGCCGTCCCCCTCACCCTGGCCCCAGGCCCGGCACCATGATGTTCCGAGACCAGGTGGGCATCCTCGCTGGCTGGTTCAAGGGCTGGAATGAGTGTGAGCAGACAGTGGCCCTGCTGTCACTTCTGAAACGGGTCACCCGTACCCAGGCCCGCTTCCTGCAGCTCTGTCTGGAGCACTCACTAGCAGACTGCAATGACATCCACCTTCTGGAGTCAGAGGCCAACAGTGCTGGTAAGTCTCTACCCCTAGAGATGAGAACACAGCAGAAGGGAAAGCTGGAACAAATGTTCCAGCAGGTTAACCCAACAGTGGTGCTAAGAAATGTGGGTTCTAGTTTTGTTGGTGGGTGGGTCCCTGACCTTGTTCCTTGGTCCAATCATCATCTTGGGTTTCCTGGAGCTGTGTGGCCAGATATCCTCAGGCATAGTATGGGGGACTTTTGGGAGAGGGCATTGCAAAGTGCAAACTACCCACAACAGAGGAAGGATCATATAGGGTGGTGTATGTGGGTGGCTGAAAGGAACAGAGTAAAGTCATTACCAATGAAAGGGAGTCATTTATCAAGCTCCAGGATATCAGAGTTAGAAAGGAATTGTAGAGCTCTCCCAAAACTCATAATTCATCCTATACTATTTTTTACTCCCCAAAATAGGTTGGATTTAAGATATAAACAACTCGGAGTTTTGAATTTAGATATAGTTCTTCCTATCGGTTCCTAAGCATTCCTTGGAGAGGCACTTTGTGTCCCTTGCGCTTGGGATTGGGATGGGTGAGCCAAGCTTCTCTAGAAACCCCCGTTGTACACAGGAGTCAGGTCAGAGAACCATTTCAAGGACCATTGCTGAAACCTTTCTGTGGCTAGATGGAGAGCTGTTGACCCTAGGGATGGGTGAAAGAGTTGGAGGCCAGAGAAGAGGGAGAGTTGTGGATACCTAAAAGCTAGCTGGGAAAAAACCCATGTAGAAATTGTCCAAATTAGTCACCCTAACTCTTCCCACCACTTTATCCATAATAAAAGTTCAGATTGACACCTTACAACAATATGCGATGTCTTTTTAACTCCATTCAGACTGTCTAGGTTTAAATTCTAGTTCTGTTATTTGCCATATAACCAAGGAATTTGACCTCTGTGTGCCTCAGTTTCTTCATCTTAATATCAAGATGATAATTATACCTTTTAGGGTGATTGTGAGGATTCAGTGAGATTACACATGTGTAGCACTTAGAACATGGCCTAGCATGAAGTAAACACTCAGTAAATATCAATTTTTGTTTTTGTTATTAGTAACTCATTTACTCCTTACACGAACTCTCTGAGTTAGGTAATATTATTAGCTCCACTTTACAGGTGAGGAAATAAGCATGAACTGCTAGCGTTAGGATTTAGGTAGCCACAGAACTGCCTGGCCTCCCTCATCTTCCCAGGCGTACCTGCCTTAGCAACTATTTTACTGAGTTTTTATGTGCAAGTCACAGAAGGGGAAGATAGGCCAGGAATCACACTGGCTTAATTCCATGTCTGGCAGACAAAGAGCAGTTAAGAACCCAGCTCAGCTGTAGCAGGCTCAGAGCTCAGCCATTTCTGACTCCTGTCACCCTCCCCACTGCTTTAGTACCAGGGCTGGGAGTTCTACTTATGGTATCGCTCTGCATCCAGAGTGGGCGCTCCTTTTGATTAGGTCAATATCTTACATTGCTTTATCATACATCCCCACTACCTCACCGTGAGCAGGCAGTTGGATAACTGCTGGGTTCAAATCTTAGCCATATATCAGAATCACCAGTAGTGCTTGTTGCTATTTGAATAAATTAGTTTTTGCCTTTGTTTTCAGAACTTGTAGTAGAATCAAACCATACAAAAGGGTGAAAAATGGGTCTCCCTTCCAGACTCCCTATTACCATTTTCTTGTTTACTTTTTATCAGATAAAAAGTATGTATATAAGTACATACACGTTATTCTTCCAGTTTTGTCATTGTTTTGTTTTAATACATAAGGCCAAACATCACACATATTAACCAGTTCGTTTTTTCATTTACTAGTATAATGTAACGATCACTATATACAGTACTTACATATACACCTCACTGTTGTTTTGTTTTGGCTTTTTGGGGTTTTTTGAGACAGTCTCACTATGTTGCCCTCGGTAGAGTGCCACGGCTTCGCAGTTCAGAGCAACCTCAAACTCTTGGGCTTAAGCCAGCAGTTCTCAACCTGTGGGTGATGACCCACAGGAACTGTATTAAAGGGTTGTGGCATTAGGAAGGTTGAGAACCACTGGCTTAAGGGATTCTCTTGCCTTAGCCTCCCAAGTAGCTGGAACTACAGGCACCCGCCCCAATGCCCGGCTATTTTTTTTTGGTTGGAGTTGCCATTGTTGTTTGGCAGGCCTGGGCTGGGTTCAAACTCAACAGCACTGGTATACGTGGCTGGCGCCCTAGCCGCTGAGCTACAGGTGCCAAGCCTACCTCACTATTGTTAATAGCTTCATAATAATAAGAACAGAGCCCTACCTGTGTACCATGCAATGCTTTACCTTTGTTATTCATTTAGCCCTCATAATAACCCTATAGGATAGGTCCTATTATTCTTCCATTTTACAGATCAGGACACTGAGATCTGGAGATAGTAAGTCACTTACCATGGGTCACACAATCAATCAGAGATAGGGCTTAAATATGCACACAGTTGGTCAGAAGTAGAGTTTAAAAATTTGTTTTTAGAGCTCTTGACCAGTAGGCTTTACCACATGGTATGTGTGGTTTTGCCCTTACAAATAGTGCTATAATAAGTACCCTTTAAGCATCTCTAAGATGAATTCCTAGGAGTCCATGAAAATCCTAGTTTGGTGGTATGTGCATTTGAAATATTTTCTCTCACCACATTGCCCTTGAAACACATGCTGCACTTTGCACAAAAAACCTGAGGCACCTTCAGATGATTTCCATTGGGATATTGGAGTAATACCTCATCAGGCTTGAGAATTGCTACCGAATGCATTGAAAGAATGAATATATGAATCAAGGTCTTTATCCACAGCCCCCCATCCCCGCATCAGATGATGAAGGATATAAAAAGCTGGTACTTAAATGGGTGGAAAGGTAGGGAAAACTTAGAATGAGGAAGTCAAGGGGGGTATGGTGTGTTCCAGAGGCAACAAGAAGCCTGCCAGGATTGGAGCATAGATTACTGAAAGGGGAAGGGATCACAGAGGTAAATTCTCTAGGGCCTTGAGTGCCTCTTTCTCTTTCCTGGTAGACATAGGGGCTCCAAGATAAAAGAAGCTGGTATCTCCTCTCTTACTCCCATCCTCAAGTAGAACCACCCTCACCCTACCCCCTGTCTTATTTGTAAAAGAAGGGGCCCTACTTCCTAAGCCTGAGAACCTGCCTTGTGGAAGGAGCTATTCCTCCTTTGACTGCTTCTCCTCCTCTGTTCTTTATGGCTTTCTCATTCCCTTGTATTTCCCAAACTTGCAGCATCATCAGAGTCACAGGAGAGGAGGGTGACTGTTAGAATCCAGACTCTTCTGTTCCCCTCCACTAAATCAAAATCCTGAGGGAATGGGCCTGGGAGTAAGTTCTCAGGTTCTTCTGATGACTGGGCAGTGTGAGAAATGGTACCCTGCTGAATGATTCATCATAGGACTCATGGGACTAGGAATCAGGACACTTAGTTCTAGATCTAGCACTGCCACTAACACCTCTTGTGACCTGGGTCAACTCTCTCCCGGTTAGGCCTGAGGATGCCTATCTGGACAATGAAGGAGTTGTTCTAGGTACTTTCCAGTTGTGTCTTCACTTCCGAAATAACGAGCCAAAGAAAGCAGAGCCAGAGGCAAGCATACTACTTTCTTTTGGGGGAGGGAGGGAGGGTCCAGCACATTCTTTTACAGAAATATTTGTTTTCTTTTTCTTTTCTTTTTTTTTTTCTTTTGAGACAGAATCTTACTTTGTCACCCTTCGTAGAATGCCGTAGCATCACCCTCACAGCAACTTCAAACTCTTGGGCTCAAGTGATTCTCTGGCCTCAGCCTCCCAAGTAGCTGAGACTACAGGCGCCTGCCAAAATGCCCAGCTATTTTTAGAGATGGGGTCTCCCTCGTGCTGAGGCTGGTCTCGAACCTGTGAGTTCAGGCAGTCCACCCACCTCAGCCTTCCAGAGTGCTAGGATTACAGGCCAGAGCCACCACACCCGGACCAATATTTCTTTTTTTTTTTTTGAGACAGAGCCTCAAGCTGTTACCCTAGATAGAGTGCTATAGCATCACAGCTCACAGCAACCTCCAATTCCTGGGCTCAAGCAAGTCTCCTGCCTCCGCTCCCGAGTAGCTGGGACTACAGGCGCCCGCCACAACGCATGGCCATTTTTTGTTGTTGTTGTTTGCTGCTGTCAGTGTTGTTTGGTGGGCCCGGGCTGGCTTCAAACCCTCCAGCCCAGGTATACATGGCTGGCGCCTTAGCCTGTTGAGCCACAGGCGCCGAGCCCCAATATTTCTTTTCTTCTTTTTTTCTTTTTTTTTTTGAGACAGAGCCTCAAGCTGTCACCCTGGATAGAGTGCTGTGGCATCACAGCTCACAGCAACCTCCAATTCCTGGGCTCAAATGAGTCTCCTGCCTCCGCCTCCCAAGTAGCTGGGACTACAGGTGCCTGCCACAACGCCCGGCCATTTTTTGGTTGCAACCGTCATTGTTGTTTGGCTGGCCTGGGCTGGATTCGAACCCCCCAGCTCAGGTGTACATGGCTGGCGCCTTAGCCTGTTGAGCCACAGGCGCCGAGCCCCAATATTTCTTAATATTTAATGGGATGGACCACTCAGAAAAACCTGCCCCTCTTCTCCAAACCCCCCCCCAAAAAGATACACATTTACCCCACAGTCCAAATTTTGAGTTCGTTTGTTCTATCAATCTCCAGTTAAGAGTTGCCCGTTACTGAGTCTGAAGCCCTTCTTCAGCTCTTCAGATTCCTTTAAACCAAGAGGAATGAACAGTGGAGCAGATCCAATGCTTTTTTTCTGCGTTTTATCTCCATATTCTATCCAACCAACCCTGCTACTTCCTCCAGTTCTCCAGGGAGACCCTGGGTGTGAGGATCGGAGCTGCCCACTTTCCTATCTCCTCAGGGCAGAGAGTACAAAGGAATTGCCCTCAGTGAGTGTGATCCAATCCTTGTTACATGTCACAATCCCGTAGGGACTTTTTAAAAACAATGTTAGGGGCTCGGCTCCTGTAGCTCAAGCAGCTAAAGCCCCAGCCACATACACCAGAGCTGGTGGGTTCAAATCCAGCCCAGGCCTGCCAAACAATGACAACTACAACCAAAAAGTAGCTGGGCATTGTGGTGGGCGCCTCTAGTCCCAGCTACTTGGGACTGAGGCAAGAGAATCGCTTAAGCCCAGGAGTCGGAGGTTGCTGTGAGCTGTGATGCAACAGCACTCTACCCAAGGCGACAGCTTGAGGTTCTGTCTCAAAAAAATAAAAAATAGGCTTGCACCTGTGGCTCAACGGGCTAAGGCACAAGCCACGTGCACCTGAGCTGGCGGGTTCGAATCCAGTCGGGGCCCGCCAAACAACGACAGCTGCAACCAAAAATGGCCGGGCGTTGTTGCGGGCGCCTATAGTCCCAGGTACTTGAGAGGCGGAGGCAGGAGACTCGCTTGAGCCCAGGAATTGGATGTTGCTGTGAGCTGTGATGCCACAGCACTCTATCCAGGGTGACAATTTGAGGCTCTGTCTCACAAAATAGAAAAAAAGAATCATAATGTTAGGCCAGGTACGGTGACTCATGCCTGTAATCCTAGCACTGTGGGAGGCCAAGGCAGGTGGATTGCTTGAGCTTAGGAGGTCAAGACCAGCCTAAGCAAGAGCGAGACCCCATCTCTAAAAATAGCCATGTGTTATGGTGGGCACCTGTAGTCCCAGCAACTTGGGAGGTTGAGACAAGAGAATTGCTTGAGCCCAGGAGTGTGAGGTTGCTGTGAGCTGTGATGCTACAGCACTCTACCAAGGATAACAAAGTGACACTCTTGTCTCAAAAAACAAAAAAAAAATGATAATGTTAGGCCTAGGTCCTACCCTAGAGATTTAAAGGTCTCTAGTTGATTCTTATGTATACCTAATGGAGAACCACATGTTTTATGCTGATGCTGATTCTAGATGAGCCACTATAAAAGTTTTAAGACAGTTTGTTATGGTCCATTATTTCATTTTCAAGAAACATAGTCAATAGCAGCCTTTCTTCCTCACTTGTGCAAGTTTCACCTTGCACAGCTTATCAGTGTTGATAAGAGGGTTTCATTTATTTACATTTCTCAATTTTTGTGTATCTCAAAACTTTCATAATCACCCATGTAGTGTCATGTGAACTACTAGAAGTGGGGAGTGGAGACTTACAGCTATGGAACAGGGCAGTGGCCTGGACTTTCCTTTCCCCTCAAACAGCTGGGAAGGTGTAGCGAAGTCCTCCAGCTCAGTAGCCTATACTGATTTCATGGAAGCAAAAGCTGAGGCAATAACTAGAAATAGAAAATACTTTGAGGGTCTCTGGAACAGGGAAAAGGAGACCCAAGGTTTCCCCTTGTGCTCCTCCTTCCTTCTCTCGGTGCTTCTGCCTTGCCTGTCTGGAGCTATATAATTCTGGCCCTTTCCTTCCCTCTAATGCTGACTCGAATCAGTAGAGTGTTCCCAAGGACAAGAGGGAGGAGATTAGGGCGAGGTGAGCTCCAATTCCACTTCCCTCCTTGGTCCTATAGCTTTCTGGGAGACATTTTCTACATTTCCTTTCCCCCTTCTGTCCTCTGTATCCAGCAGGGTTAAGCTCCTCCCTCTCTGGCTCACCAAACCTGGGTGGGGAAACTGAGGTCAGGAAAGGGCCATAGCAAGTGAGTCACCAGAGTTTGGCCCTGATGCTTCCACCCTCTTCTTTTTAAGCACTACTGATAGTTCATCAAACAAAAATGTGACACACACCCCCAGCCCTCTCCCATGTCTGTGTGAGCTAGGGTGAGGCAAAGAAGGGCACATTTGGAGCCAAACACCAGGCCCTCTGGTGCCTGAAGCTGTCACAATTGTTGCACCAGCCCAGCACATAAAAATGGGTTTGCTTTTACGGCAGTCTCAAAGATATATCTGGCTCCTATGATTTGCCAGGACCCGGGGTCATGACCTTCTTAGCTCTGGTCACCTGGCCAGCCCTGTTGCCACTGTAGCAAATGGGGACACTCATATACACAGTCTCCTCTCCCTGATCTTCTGCATATCTGTGGGATTCACATTTGCAGCTTGGCAAGAAGCAACCATTGGTGTTACGGCATTCCCCAACCCCCTCCCTCGTCCACCCACCTTTAGAATTTCATCATTACTTATGTATCTAACTCTGAATTTCCAGAGTTTCTGTTTTTGGTAAATAACTGCATGAAATTCTCCACCCCTGTTGGGAATCTTAAGAGGGAGATATGCTCTTCTACATGAACTGCCCCCCACCATACTCCAAAACAGCATGGGCTCTAACTCTTCAACCAATAGCAACAACAATAATAGTTTAAATGTAACCATTTGCAGTGGGTTATGCCTGTAATCCTAGCACTCTGGGAGGCCGAGGTGGGTGGATTGCTTGAGCTCACAATTTGGAGACCAGCCTGAGCAACAGGGAGACCCCATCTCTACAGAAAATAGGAAAACTAGGTAGCAGAAGGTACCTGTAGTCCCAGACCAAGGCAGAAGGATCACTTGAGCTTAGGAGTTCAAGAGCAAACTATCAAGAGTGAGACCCCACCTCTACTAAAAATAGAAAAACTAGGCTGGGCATGGTGGATCACACTTGTAATCCTAGTTCTCTGGGAGGCCATGGTGGGTGAATTTTTTGAGCTCAGGAGTTCGAGACCAGCCTGAGCGAAAATGAGACCCCAGGGCAGCACCTGTGGCTCAAAAGAGTAGGGCACTGGCCCCATATACCAGAGGTGGCGGGTTCAAACCTAACCCCGGACAAAAACTGCAAAACAAAAACAAAAACAAAAATGAGACCTCCATCTCTACTAAAAATAGAAAAACTGAGACGATCACTTGAGTCCAAGAGTTTGAGATTGCTATGAGCTATGATGCCATGGCACTCCATCCAGGGAGACAGCTTGAGTCTCAGTCTCAAAAAAAAAAAAATAAAAATAGAAAAACTAGGGTGGCGCCTGTGGCTCAAGGAGTAGGATGCCAACCCTATATGCCAGAGGTGGCGGGTTCAAACCCAGCCCTGGCCAAAAACTGCAAAAAAAATAAATAAATAAAAATTAGCCAGGTGTTGTGGCTAGTCCTAGCTACTTGGGAGGTTAAGGCAAGAGGATTGCTCAAGCCGGAGAGGTCAAGGTTGCTGTGAGTTTGACAGAGCGAGACTCTATCTCAAAAAAATAAAATAAAATAAAGTTAAAATGTGCTGAGCATGGCTGGGCACCTATAGCTCAAGCGGCTAAGGCGCCAGCCACGTACACCGGGCAGGTTCGAATCCAGCCCGGCCCACCAAACAACAATGATGGCCGCAACCAAAAAATGGCCGGGCGTTGTGGCGGGCGCCTGTAGTCCCAGCTACTTGGGAGGCGGAGGCAAGAGACTCGCTTGAGCCCAGGAATTGGAAGTTGCTGTGAGCTGGAATGCCACAGCACTCTATCCAGGGTGACAGCTTGAGGCTCTGTCAAACAAAACAAAAAAATGTGCTGAGCACTTACCACATTCTCGGTGCGTTGTGTGATTGTCTCATTGACTCTTTACGACAACCCTGTGAAGTAGGAGCTTTTACAGCCTCCTTTGCACAGAAGAGGAGACCAAGCTTCAGAGAGGTTAAAGGACTGGCCCACAGTTACATTGGCCTACGTTGTGGAGACATAGGTGGATTTTGAACCTAAGCAAGTTTGCCTATCGAATTTGTGCTCTTACTCAGTGTATTTTGCTAGAACCTGAGGCAGGGTGACTTGAGATTGGGGGATCTTGGAGAAGCACACTATAGACATTACCACCTTCTAGGGACCATCTGGGTTCAATTGTGCAGGTATTCCTTGGGTCCCTGCTGTGCCTCATATCTGGGCCAGACTTTTTGGATCTGGGCAGGAAACTAGAAGTTCCATCCCTACCCGTCATCTGCAGCCCCAGCTGGGCTCACCCCAAGGGTCCTGAGGCTATGTACATTCCTTGGACCAGCTCTAGTACTCACTGATCCTTCCCAGTCATGGGAGGCCCACTCTCCCTACCACCACCTCAGCATAGACACATGAACACACATTTCCCCAGAGTCAGCCTCCACTGGTCCAAAACCACTCTCTCCTTTCTTAGCAATAGAATAAGGCCCTTCATTGAGCCCAACCCTTGGGGCTGTTCTGTCAGTCCCCTGGCAGTACCAGAGGAGAAGCTGTATCCCTTAGCCATGGGGTCCTGGCAGTACTCTGGGGTGGGGGAGGGACTAGACAAGGCTTCTCTCTGTCCCAGATGCCTCTGGCTACCCCACAAGGCCTAAACAACAGCGATTGAGAATGTCAGGGAAGGGTTGAAGGGGCAGACTGACTGCTGGAGAAGGGAGAGAAACACTCATCACTAAGCCACATCCTGAGTGCTTACTACAGGCAGACTCTGTCATTTACATGCATTGTCTCCCTAAATCTCCTCAGCAGCCCTATAAATCCCTATTTTACAGAGGAGGAAGCATATTGCCCAGACAGCTGCATGACACAGCTGAAATACAGCTGAAATGCATGTCCTTTACTTTGTGTCACTAATACTAATCACTATATTTCTTTTGCCTTCGGTATCAAAAACTAAAAACGGAGTAAGAGAGCAAAAGAGGGTAGCGGAGAGTTCCCTATGATTTGATCCAGTGTCAGATGGAAGTAAGAGGGCAGGAAAGAAAAAGGTTTCCGACTGGGTGCAGTGGCTCATGCTTGTAATCCTAGCACTCTGGGAGGCTGAGGCAGGTGCTTGCTTGAGCTTAGGAGTTCAAGATTCGAGACAAGCCTGAGCAAGAGTGAGACTCCCTCTCTAAAACTAGCCGGGCATGTGGTAGGCACCTGTAGTGCCTACTACATGACCGGCTCCATGGTACTCTACTAAGTAGAGTACCGTGACTCCATGGTACTCTACTAAGGGTGACAAAGTGAGCCTCTTGCCTCAAAAAAAGGAAAAAAAAAGTTTCCTAACTTCAGGAGACCTGTTTGAATTCTTGAGTACTTTAACAAGGGTTCTTTCTAGGAAGCCTGCAGCAGAGAAAATGCACAGTCATACATAGCCAGGATTTGGGATTCATTTTCCTAGGACTACAAATTTAAGCAGAACTAGAAATGCATGTGAATTCCAGGACACAGATTTCCAGTGCATGTTAATTCCAGGACACAGATTACCAAGCAGGTCATTAAGAGAAGGAGGGATACAGAAGAGGAATTTCTCAACTTTTTGTGCAAATGGCTAGCCTGTGGTGTAGGCAAAGGAGACCAGAGGTCCTTGGAATCTTAAGGCTCAAGAAACTTAGGTTGAAAGACCCTCAGATACCTAGATTTCTGAGGCTTTTCTTATACTATATGATATACCTATTCCCAGCTTCTCTGTTTTCTGAGTTGGGAGATTGGCTTGTGCCTTTACAACCTGTGTATTTGGAAGGAAGAAGCCATAGTAAGATAATGTAACCGTGATGCTAGTAAAGGCAGCTAATGTTAGCTAATAACTTTATGCTGGCCTTAATTCATGGCAGCCAAGCTAAGAAGGAATGATTCTGAGTTTCACTTTATAGATGGAGAAAGTAGAACTCAGAGAGGTGGTCACACTTGCCTGGAGCCACATGGCCAGTAGGTGGTAGAGAGGGACATAAACCATATCTCTACCTGTTCCTTTTCTTTTTTTTTTTTTGAGACAGAGCCTCAAGCTCTGGGTATAGTGCTGTGGGTGGCATCATAGTTCACAGCAACTTCCAACTCCTGGGCTTAAGCAATTCGCTTGCCTTAGCCTCCCAAGTAGCTGGGACTACAGGCGCCCGCCACAACACACAGATATTTTGTTGTTGTTGTTGTCGTTGTTTGGCAGGCCTGGGCTGGATTCAAACCCTGCAGCTCTGGTGTATGTGGCTGGCCCCTTAGCCGCTTGAGCTACAGGCACCGAGCCTGCCTGTTTCTTTTCATCACCTACCCCTGTCTTAGCTCTGTCTGATTAGAGCCTTGCTCCTTTCCCAGCACCTCCCATTAGCACATCTCTCAGGCTCCCTTTTGTATGGTACTTGTGAATCATCACCTTGGTAGGTGTGAGCTCAATTGCCAGGAGTGACAGTTGGCCTTGTCCCTCAATTGTTGTCTCTTTTCTCAAGTATTGGTGTTCTTTGTCCCTCTCCTTTGCGCTATCACCATTGTTTTCTTCATCCTCCATTCTGTTTAGCTAGTCCCAGAAGTGTTTTAAAGGGTTTAGATCTGTAACAGTTTTCTCTAACATCTTTATGTGGTCAGTCTGGGGCCATATGCTTGGGGAGCTCCCTTCTGGGTAGAGGGGAAACCTGGTTTATCACTATAGGACAGACTCAAGCCCTTGGATGGCAGGGCAGAGAGGAAAGGTCATGGTTACCATGGCATAAAACATCCAGAGGGGAGACTTCCTAGAGGAGGGCAGTAAGTTGTTATTGTTGTTTTTTTTTAGAGACATAGTCTCACTTTGTTGCTGTAGGTAGAGTGCCGTGGTGTCACAGCTCACAACAACCTCCAGCTCTTGGGCTTAGGTGATTCTCTCGCCTCAGCTTCACGAGTAGCTGGGACTTTAGGTGCCCGCCACAACGCCTGGCTATTTTTTTGTTGCAGTTTGGCTGGGGCTGGGTTCAAACCTGCCACCCTCAGTATATGGAGTCGGCGTCCTACCTACTGAGCCACAGGTGCCGCTCAGGAGGACAGTAAGTTTAGGCAGACTATTACAGATAGAATTTGTAGAGGAGGAAAGAGGTTTTTACAGAGTAAAGCTTTGAATTGTAGCTTGAGTGTAGAAGCTTGAATAAATATAGTGTGGAGAGAGAAGCAGGGAATATGGGAGTATTCTAAGCTGAATCTTTATTTGGAGGAATAGGAGATGGGAAGTACCCTGGAAATGAAGGTGATATTGGGCTAGGAGTTCTTAGACTTGAGTCTTTTGGTGCTGGTTGCCATTGTAAACTCCTGGTTAGAAACGTGACCCCCTGATGTGATTTAGGAAGATAAATCCATCTGAATGTATGGGATAGAATGGAGAGGGAGAATCTAGAAAGAAAGAAACCAGTTAAAAAACTACGCCAAGCATTTATTAAGCATTTATTATGTCCTAAATGCCAAAACACTTTCCATCTTTTATTAACTCATTGACTCTCAAAGCAGCACTGTGAATTGGGTACTGTAATTATCTCCAAAATTATTTATTTATTTATTTATTTTTGAGTCAGAGTCCCACTATGTTGCCCTCAGTAAAGTACCATGGTGTCACAGCTCACAGCAACATCAAACTCCTGGACTCAAGCAATTCTCTTGCCTCAGCCTCCCAAGTAGCTGGTACTACAGGTGCCTGCCACAACGCCTGGCTATTTTGTTGTTGTTGTTGTTGTTGTTTGACAGACCCAGGCCAGGTTCGAACCCACCAGCCCCAGAATATGTGTCCAGTGCCTTAGCTACTGAGCTATAGGCACCGAGCTCGTCCAAAATTATTTGAAAATAAAGAAGTCCTTTATGCTTGGGAAGGTTCAAGGTGACTTATCAAGGTCCAGTTAGTAAGATGGGGAGTATAGAGCCCAGGGTTTTCTATATTTTACTGCCTTCCCCATTCAGGAAGGAAGTTGTTTTGATGCAGGGGGAGAAGGTAGCGGCCATGAAGGTAAAGGGATTGGGGAGATAAAGCAGAAAGAGCCGGTCTGGGAGCAGCAGAGGAGCTTAGATTCCAGAGTGTAGTAAGTTTGGGTAATTAGAAGCCACTGCAGGTTTTTGAGAACAGGAGTAATAGAACCAGGGAAAATTACTCTGGAAGCAGGGTCAGTACATTTTCTCTCACCTATATGAGGGACAAGATCCTGGGGATCATGAACTAAGAAGTGAAAGGAGACCAGAGCTAAAGTAGTAAGCCATCAGCAACTCTCTTGGGTTCATAGGCGTCTCCCACCCTGGCTTTTCTGACCTTTCCTCTTTTCCCCTCTGTAGCCATTGTCAGCCAGTGGCAGCAGGAATCCAAAGAGAAGGTGGTATCCCTCCTGCTGTCCCATCTGCCCCTGCTTCAGCCAGGCAACACAGAGGCCAAGTCGGAGTACATGAGGCTACTGCAGAAAGTGCTAGCCTACTCGATTGAGAGCAATGCCTTCATCGAGGAGAGCCGCCAGCTGCTCTCTTATGCCCTCATCCACCCGGCCACCACGCTGGAGGATCGTAATGCGCTGGCCCTCTGGCTGAGTCACTTGGAAGAGCGACTGGCAAGTGGCTTCCGCACCCGGCCAGAGCCCTCCTACCACTCACGCCAGGGCTCAGATGAGTGGGGGGGCCCTGCAGAGCTAGGTCCTGGGGAGGCAGGACCAGGCTGGCAGGACAAGCCACCCCGGGAAAATGGACATGTGCCCTTCCACCCATCCAGCTCAGTACCGCCAGCCATCAACAGTATTGGGAGCAACGCAAACACAGGTGAGAAGGGTCTCTGGAGGCCATGCCTACTTAAAAAACAGTCAGACTGGGCTTACTCACTCTGTGGCATTAGGCAAGTCACATAACCTCTCTGGGCCTAAGCTTCATGACGCAGTGCAAGGCTATGAACTGGCTTCCCTAGAGCTGAATCTGCCTTATTAAGCCTGTTCTTTGGTTTTGTTTTATTGTGCTTTAAAATAAATTTGATAGGGCAGCGCCTATAGCTCAGTGAGTAGGACACCGGCCCCATATACTGAGGGTGGCAGGTTCAAACCTGGCCTTAGCCAAACTGCAACGGAAAAAAATAGCCGGGCGTTGTGGTGGGTGCCTGTGGTCCCAGCTACTTGGGAGGCTGAGGCTAGAGAATTGCCTAAGCCCAAGTGCTGGAGGTTGCTGTGAGCTGTGATGTCATGGTACTCTACCAAGGGTGAGAAAATGAGACTCTGTCTCTAAAAAAAAAGAAAGAAAGAAATTTGATGCTGTAGGGATAAGGAATTTTCTCCTAATCAGGAGATCTCCTAATTAAAAAGATGTATCAGGTTGGGTGCAGTGGCTCAATGCCTGTAATCCCAGCACTCTGGGAGGCTGAGGCAGGTGGATCTCCAGACCGGCTTGAGCAAAAGTGAAACCCCGTCTCTATAAAAACAAAAACTAGCCAGGCATTGTGGTGGGATCCTGTAGTCCCAGCTACTCGGAGGCTGAGGCAAGAGGATTGCTCAAGCCTAAGAGGTCGAGGTTGCTGTGAGCTATGACACTACAGCATTCTATCTAAGGCAACAGAGTAAGACTCTGTCTCAAAAAAAAAAAAAAAAAAAAGATCAATTCAAGGCCTGTTGTCCCAGTGGCAGCAATAACATGGGGGCCAAATATAGGCCATGCCCTTTAAATGCTGCACATTTGTTCCAGTCTGCCCCCACAACCCCCATCTTTGGGTATTTCTGATACCTGTGTGACCTCTAGGGGCATTATGTTTATGACCCCATGATGAAGGGATAAATACCATCATCTGAGGTCCCTTCCAGCTCAGACATTCTGAATTTTCGTATCTGGCCTCAGCTTATAGCCTTGTTTCTGAAAAATCTGTTTGTTGCAAGGCATTAGTAATAGTAGGAAACACTTTTGAGCATTGATTGTGCTAAGTACTCTTTTATAAGCACTTTTCTGCTCTCATTTCACCCTCTCATCACAGTCATACGTTAACATTTAACAGAGGAGAACACTAGGACTCAAAGAGATGATGTTATATATTCAAGATCATACATAGTACATGGAACTGGCCAAGGTTCAGACCAACCAGTCTGATGCCAGAGTTTCTGGCCACTACACAGTCCTGCCAACTAAATGGGTTTGAAAGGACTCTTGTAGTAAAAGCTCTAAAGATTGGGGTGAGCAGGAAGAGTTGGTATCCCAGTGACTTTTTGAAGTGTTAATTGAAATGAACAGGATAAGTAAGGGAGGGTGGCAAGGGTCAGTTGAAATGAACAGGATAAGTAAGGGAGGGTGGCTTTTTTTAAGCTATAGTAAGGTGGCATGACCTGACTCGGGGATGAAGGGGGGTCATTTTTTTTTTCTTCTGTTGATTTATTTTTTATGTATTCATGAGGTACAAGTGCAATGTTGCTATACTGATATATTGTACTGTGGTGAAGTCAGGGCGTTCAGTGTAAATATCACTAGAGCAACCCATATTATACCCACCAAGCAATTCCCCCATCATCTACTTCCCTCCTGGCACCCCCACCCCTCCAAGGCTTCTTTGTCCATCATTCCACACACTGTTTCCATATATAGACATTATTTTGCTCTTAAGTCATAAGTGAGAACATTCAGTATTTGTATTTTATGGGTTTTTTTGTTGTTTTTTTTTTAAGAGACAGAGACTTACTTTATCTCCTTCAGTAGAATGCCATGGCGTCACACAGCTCACAGCAACCTCCAACTCCTGGGCTTAGGTAATTCTCTTGCCTCAGCCTCCCGAGTAGCTGGGACTACAGGCGCCTGCCACAATGCCTTGCTATTTTTTTGTTGCAGTTTGGCTGGGGCCGGGTTTGAACCTGCCACCCTCAGCATATGGGGCCAGTGTCTTACCCACTGAGCCACAGGCACCACCCCAATATTTGTCTTTCTATGTCTGTGTTGTTTCACATTCTCAACTTCTATCCCATATTGCTGTAAAAGACATGATTTTAGGGCAGCACCTGTGGCTCATCAAGTAGGATACTGGCCCCATATGCTGAGGGTGGCAGGTTCAAACCCGGCCCCAGCCAAACTGCAACAAAAAAATAGCAAGACATTGTGGCGGGCGCCTGTAGTCCCAGCTACTTGGGAGGCTGAGGCAAGAGAATCACTTAAGCCCAGGAGTTGGAGGTTGCTGTGAGCTGTGTGACACCATGGCACTCTACTGAGGGCAAAAAAGTGAGACTCTGTCTCTACACGCGCGCACACACACACACACACACATACGAAATGATTTCAGACATGATTTCATTATTTTCTATAGCTGAATAGTATTCCATTCTGTATATATACCACATTTTGTTTATCTCTTCCTCCCTAGAGATGCTCTTCATCAAGGGGATGTGGTCACACATGCAGGACACTTAATGTTGATTTCATATCATATCTTTGCTATTTTGAGTAGGGTTATGATAAATACACAAGTGCAGGTATCTTTTTTTATATATTGATTTCTTTTCCTTTAGTTAGATATCCAATAGTGAGATTGCTGGATCATATGGTAGTTCTATGATAAATCTCTGTACTGTTTTCCATAGAGGTTGTACTAATTTACTCTTACCAACAGTGTATAAGAGTCCCTTTTTCTCTATATCCTTGCCAACATGTCTTTTGAAAAGTTCATCGCCGGGCACAATGGCTCACACCTATAATCCCAGCACTTGGGAGGGTGAGGCGGGTGGATTGCCTAAGCTCACAGGTTCAAGACCAGCCTGAGCAAGAGCGAGACCCCCCATCTCTTAAAAAAAAAAAAAAGAAAGCTAGGCAATGTGGCGGGCCCCTATAGTCCCAGCTACTTGGGGGGCTGGATTAAAAGAATTGCATAAGCCCAAGAGTTTGGTTGCTGTGAGCTGTGACATCACGGCACTCTACCAAAGGGGCCATAGTGAGACTCTGTCTCAAAAAACAAAAATCATTTTAACTAAAAATATTGGGCACCTAGTCTTTGCTAGTAGCTATTCTGAGAACTTTGTACATATAAACTCATTGGCTTCAGTCTCAGAAATGTCACCTGCCCAAGGTAGTATAGCCAGAATTTAAATCCAGGCAGTCTGGCTTCAGAGTTCACATTTGTAACTACTTCCACCTGAAAGTGACCCCCCTAGAGATGCTCTTCATCAAGGGGATGTGGTCACACACGCAGGATGCCGATAATTGTTTGTCTCCCCACACTTTCTGTGTTTCCCAATGAGGAGGACCCCAGTAGCTATTAAAAGACGAAGCTTCAGGGGCACCTATGGCACATCGAGTAGGGCACCAGCCCCATATACTGAAAGTGGTGGGTTCAATCCTGGCCTCAGCCGAACTGCAAAACAGAAAAACAGCCAGGCGTTGTAGCGGGTGCCTGTAGTCCCAGCTACTCAGGAGGCTGAGGCAAGAGAATCGCCTAAGCCCAGGAGCTGGAGGTTGCTGTGAGCTATGTGATGCACAGCACTCTACCCAGGGCGATAAAGGGAGACTCTTGTCTCTACAAAAAAAAAAAAAAAAGACCAAGCTTGGCTTGGTGCCTGTGCCTCAACGGGCTGAGGCGCCAGCCATGTACACCTGAGCTGGTGGGTTCGAATCCAGCCCGGGCCCGCCAAACAACGGTGACGGCTGCAACCAAAACAAATGGCCGGGCGTTGTGGCGGGCTCCTGTGGTCCCAGCTGCTTGGGAGGCAGAGGCAGAAGACTCGCTTGAGCCCAGGAATTGGAGGTTGCTGTGAGCTGTGGTGCCACAGCACTCTATCCAAGGTGACAGCTTGAGGCTCTGTCTCAAAAAAAAAAAATGAGAAAAAGTATCCAATGTACTCAGCCCTAATATGAAGCTAATTTATAGCTTTCATATGAAGGCTAAAACCCAATTATAGCACAGGAATACAGGGATAGGGGAAAGGGAGGGGAGGGG
>CAUYON010101060.1:0-35598 GCA_963573935.1 Arctocebus calabarensis | reverse complement strand
TCACGCTGTCTCCCTGTGTCCCCAAAGGGATGTTTCTGGGCAGATCTCGTCAGCCAGAGATGCCTGAAGTCTTCTCTCCCCAGTCTTACCGAGCCCAGTTGCAAGGAAGCTGTTACTCGGCCACCATCTTGGCTCCTCCTCAATACTTGTATTTTTTAAACATCAATGTAGAGGGGATAGTTGAGTGGGTGGGTAACTAACACCCCTTTCCCCTCTTCCTATTATATAACACAGCTCTGATTTTGTTCAGCCTGTCCATCATCTACTTCCCAATTATACTAGTTCAAGTGACCCAGGGAAAATTGGTCGTGTCTTCACCATTAGGAATGGGTCTAGATTACCTCAGTCACTTAAGGTAATCTAAACTTCCTTGTCCTTACTTACCTTAAAAATTAAGCATATAAATGCATGGCATACAGCTAGCAATTATTATTGATGCAGTGGTGGACATGTAAATTGACCTAATCATACTGAAGGGAAGTATTTTTTGTTTTATAATTGGTAGCAAAATGTTTTTCTCTCTCTCACCTGAACATGAACCTGGAAGTGTATTTTCTTAGTGGCTTTAGGCAGTCACCTTCCATGAAGGAAACCAGCCTGAGACCCAAGTGTACACATACAGAAGAAGGATGAGTTGAGAGAATTGGAGAAAAATGGAACTAGAAACTTGACTGTGCCATGCTTAGAGTCCAAATTATTTTGGGACTTCTAGTCATATGAGATAAAACTTATTATTTAATTTAGTTTATGCTGGCTTTTCTGTTACTCATAGTCCAAGACCTACCAATATGAGCATCTATTCTCTCAAGGTGAAACTTCTGACCCTTATGGAGAATTGTAGGGTTTACTTTACTCACTTGTTGCCTAGAACGGGCTAGAAATTGAGGTAAAAGAGATAGGACCTTTGTTTACAGAGGTACAGAACCAATTATAAATTTAGACTTTGGCTGTAACTCTAGATAATTTTTTCTGGCCCAGTGTTAAAGAAGAAAACTAGCATTAGTTGAATGCCTTTCAGGTGCTAGGTAATTTCCAATGTTCTCAAATCATTTAATCCTGACAGTGACTCTGTGAAGGTGGTACAAGTTTTCAGTGTGGAATGCGAGGTTCAGGCTCGTTAAGGTTAAATGCATTGCCCAGGGTCACACAGCTAGTAAGTAGGCAGTAGAATCCAAGATCCAATCTTAATCTGGTTGGCTCCAAATCCAACCCTCTTTCCATTACATTCTTGGCAGACAATTCTTTCCCAACAATTCTATTCCCTATGCCAAGGAAAGCTATCCAAGACCCTATTAGAGTAAGACTTTTCTACAATGGTGGTATTTTGTAGTGCTTAAAAGCATGAACTATAGACTCATATAGATACTGGCTCACATTTTGGTACCAATTATTCAGCTCTATTGCTTATAATGTTCTTTGTATCGAGGCGTGCCTACACTATTTGATATCTTCTTTTTTTTTTTGTAGAGACAGAGTCTCACTTTATCACCCTCGGTAGAGTGCCGTGGCATCACACAGCTCACAGCAACCTCCAACTCCTGGGCTTAGGTGATTCTCCTCCCTCAGCCTCCCAAGTAGCTGGGAGGCGCCCGCCACAACGCCCGGCTATTTTTCTGTTTTTGCAGTTCAGCGAGGCTGGGTTTGAACGCACCACCTTCGGTATATGGGGCCGGTGCCCTACTCCACAAGCCACAGACGCCACCTACTATTTGATATCTTTTTGACCTAGAGCAAGTTACCTTGTCTGCATTTCAATTTTTCTCCTGTGTGAAATGACAATAATTATCTCACAGTGTTGAGGATTAAGAAGATAATGTCTGTAAAATTCCTAAAATAAAGTGAGTACAGTGGTGATCAAGTGTAAGGTGGTAGGAGTCTTCTTTCATGGAGAATGTTAAGATCATGGTGATAATAAAAGGCATATGAAATTTTAGTCAGTTGTATTTATTTATTTTTATTTTGGGTAATATGACGGTACATATGATTAGGTTACATTATTTGCATTTGTAATGTAAAGTCCAAAGTCTGATTTTTAGGTGAGTCTTCCACCTAGGAAGTGTGACATTTACCCCTACATTGTACTCAATAGGTGGGAAATAACTGAGCCCCCTCCTCTTCTCTTGAATTTAATTGTGTTTTTCTCTCGTGTGGGCTTATAGTTGGTCTACTATTTTCAGATTAGTATTGATGCTTGCTTTTCCATTCTTTTTTTAAAAAATTATTATTTTTTTAAATTTCTGATTAATATGAGTACATACAATTAAGTTGCACTGTTTGCATTTGTTAAGTAAAGTCCAAGTTGTAACTGAGCTCTTCACCCAGGAAGTGTGCCATATATTTCTACATTGTACGTGATGGATGAGAGCTTACCAACCCTCTCTTCCCCTCAATCCTCTCCTCTCCCTTTCTTCAATTTAAATGTGCTTGTTCCTGTGTAGGTGTGTAGTTGTTCACCTACTTGTTTCATATTAGTATTGAGTGTATTGGATGTTTTTCTTTTCCATTTGTGAGATGCATTACCTTAGGACAATGTTCTTCAAATCCCTCTAGGTAAGTACAAAAGATGCAAACTCTCCATCTTTTCAATGGCTGAATAGTATTCCATGGTTTACATATACCATAGTTTGTTAATCCATTCATGGGTTGTTGGGCACTTGGGTTGTTTCCACATCTGCAATTGTGAATTGAGCTGCTATAAACATTCTAGTGTAAATGTTCTGATGGTAAAATGATTTCTTTTCTAGTGGGTAGATACCTAGTAATGGGATTAGAGGATAAAATGAGAGGTCTACTTTTAGTTCTTTCAGGATTCTCCATACTTGTTTCCCAAAGGCTGTACTAGTTTGCAATCCCACCAACAGTGCAGAGTGTACACAAGAGAGTATCCTTTCTCTCATCCATCCCTTTCTCTGCACCCTTGCTAGCATCTGCAGCTTTGGGACCTTGTGATGTGGGCTATACTTACTGGTGTACTTGATATCTCAAAGTGGATTTAATTTTCATTTCTCTGATGATTAGGGGTGATGAGCATTTTTTCCAAGTGTCTGTTGGCCATTTGTCTGTTTTCTTGGGAGAAGGCTCTGTTCATGTCACTTGCCCATTGATTGATGATGTTGCTTGCTCTTTTCTTGTTTGTTTGCTTGAGATCCTTATATATTCTGCTCACTAGCCCTTTGTCCAATTCATGGCAAGTGAATACTTTCTGTCATTCTAAAGGTTGATAGAAACCATCTATGACAAATCCTCAACCAATATCATGCTGAATAGAGTAAAACTGAAAGCTTTTCCACTGAAAACTGGAACCAGACAAGGATGTCCTCTATTACCACTACTGTTCAACATACTGTTGGAAGTTCAAGAGAAGGTTATTAATTGTATACAAATGAAGACAGAAGAGGTCAAACTTTCATTTTTTGCTGATGATATGATCTTACATTTAGAAAACCCTCAGAACTCAATCATGAGATTCCTGGAATGAATCAAAAAACACAGTAATGTGCAGGATATAAAATGAATGTTCACAAATCAGTAGCCTTCATATACATCAACAACAGTCAAGCTAAGAATCAAACCAAAGACATAATAGCTTCAAAGAAAATGAAATACCTTGGAATAATACTTAACAAAGTATGTGAAGGATCTCTATAGAAAGAATTATGAAACCCTGAGAAAAGAAATAGCAGAAGAAGCTAACAAATGGAATAACATACGATGCCCATGACTGAGAAGAATCAATATCATCAAAAAGTCTATACTATACAAAACGATTTGCAGTTCCCATTAAAACACCACCACCATATGATGAAACCAGCCTCAAATCACCATCTGATCTTTGATAAACCAAGCAAAAGCTTACACTGGGGAAAATAATCCATATTTAATAAATGGTGCTTGGCAAACTGTATAGCTATGTGTGAAAGGCTGAAACTGGACCTGCACCACTTACAAAGATTAACTTATGCTGGATAAAAGATTTAAACCTAAGGGGTGAAACTATAAAAACCCTAGAGGAAAGGGTGGGAAAAACTCCTAAGTTCAAAAGATTTAAATCTAAGAGGTGAAACCATAAAAACCCTAGAAGAAAGTGTGGGAAAAACTCCTAAAAATATCATTGGGAAAGAATTCATGAAGAAGACCACATTGGCAATTGCAGCAACAGCAAAAATAAATTAATGGGAACTAATCAGCAAAAAGTTTAGCTAAGGCCACAATCAACAAAGCAATATATTTTTTTTTTTGAGACAGAGCCTCAAGCTGTCACCCTGGATAGAATGCTGTGGCATCACAGCTCACAGCAACCTCCAATTCCTGGGCTCAAGTGAGTCTCCTGCCTCCACCTCTCAAGCAGCTGGGACCACAGGCACCCACCACAACGCCTGGCCATTTTTTGGTTGCAGCCATCATTGTTATCTGGTGGCCCAGGCTGGATTCGAACCCGCCAGCTCAGGTATACGTGGCTGGTGCCTTAGCCCGTTGAGCCACAGGTGCCTACGAATAGTACTTTTATTTTAAATTCCCTTTATTGTTAGCATTGTCAAAGTCCTGCTTTTGGTAGGCCACTCAGTGAGTATGTGACCTCTATTATTTTTTAAGGCCAAAATAAGAAGAATGTTACAGTGAGAACAGGAACTTTAAACAAATTTAGTCTTTGCATCTCAAATTAAAATACATTCATTCCATTCAGCCTAGCCTTTTGGTTTAGATTACTGATGGGATTTTTGAAATAAAAGTTATATAGCTGATATAGTAGAAAGAAAGCACTGTGTATAAGAATGAATATTATTTTTCTCATACCCTAGGGAGAGATTTACATGGGTGATATCAGTGAATCTTCAGGAGGACATGTGATGTAGTAGTGGAGGTAAGGGTATTAGATCAATTTTCCTGAGGAACAGATAGATTTTTGAGTCAAGTTTAAAGTTTAAAGTTTAAGCATTTGGAAATGGGGAGAGGAATTTTATTTTTCTGGTCTCTCACTTTTCAAGGTAGGTAAAGGATACTAGTTTGCTTGAAACTTAGATGTGTTTAAATTGCATACTGATTAGAGCCGGTATGTATGTAATCCAGGTTGACTGGGCTAACTAGGCCTATGGATCAAGAGTGGACACTCAGAACCTGGTTTGAATAATTTCTTACTCCCAATTATTGGCTATATGTCTAGCTGCCTCCACTATAGTGTGAGATGCTTGCAAGCCAGGGTCTACTCTCATTCATGTATTCAAATTGCTTAGCAGGATTTTATTCAGTGTTCATGGAAAAATTTGTCTTTTGTAAACTTTGAAAATATTGCTGGGTACAAACATTTTGGTTACATAGTTCCCTTTGTACAGATTGAGTCAAAGTTAAAAGGGTTCCTCACCCCCAAATATTGTGCATTGTACCTGTTAGCTGTGAATTTACCCATCCGCTCTCCCCCCCTCCCACTTGGTATATTTTTGTTTTCTTCCCTATGTGCATGAAAGTGTTGATTGGTTAGTTCCAATTTAGTATTGAGTGCATGTGCTGTTTGTTTTCCCATTCATGTGATACTTCACTTAGAACAATGGTCTCCCATTCCATCCAGATTGTTACAAAAGATACTAGATCACTGATATTTTATGGCTGAGTAGAATACACATGTAAAAATTCTCATCAAAATCTTAGCAAACTGGGGCAGCGCCTGTGGCTCAAAGAGTAGGGCGCCGCCGGCCCCATATGCCGGAGGTAGTGGGGTCAAACCCAGCACCGGCCAAAATTCAAAAAAAAAAAAAAAAATCTTAGCAAACTGAATTCAGCTGCACATTGAAACATTTATCTTTAAGTGAAGTAGGTACTGGGTAGGAGAGCAGAAATCTTTAGC
This sequence comes from Arctocebus calabarensis, assembly GCA_963573935.1. Lineage (NCBI taxonomy): Eukaryota > Metazoa > Chordata > Mammalia > Primates > Lorisidae > Arctocebus > Arctocebus calabarensis. The sequence continues at coordinate 29,759 of CAUYON010101060.1, read as the reverse complement.
CCATTCACCAGACTTTGCCCATACTACTTCTAGTCTCTCAGATTCTAGATCTCCTCTCAGCATCAGTAAGAGTCTAGCATATTCTGAATTCTCTTACATATTCAACTTCCCATACCTACTTTTGTGATGATAGAAAGTCATGAAGGAATTAGAGACCAGTGGGGAAGAGGAACTGGTCGAACATTGGGTGCATATCCATGAAAGGTTGGATCTAGAGGCAGAAGGTCTCATGATTAAAGCTCAGGCCTTTCTCCTGTAAATCGTCAGGCCTTCTCCCACACCACACCATTCACTTCATATAAAAACAGGATTCTGATGCCCACAAATTTTTACCTACTATCCTGAAGTACTTGCATCAACCTACCTTGGCCTCTGCTTGCCATTATACTCTCCTTGCCAATGTTCTCCAATAAAGTTTTGTCAACACCTAATTTCTGCAATACTTCCTCAACTCTGGCCTTCATGTTACAGGCTTGGCCAAGATTGGAATTCTCTCTTGGGTTACTCTAGGTTTTGAAAAATTTGTCGGTGTGCAGTTTTTCACAGTATTCCCTATAATTGTTTTTATATTACCAGATCATTAGGACTATCTCCTCTTTTATTTCTGGTATTAATAATTTGAGTCCTATCTCTTTTCTTGGTCAACTGGTTAAAGTTTTGCCAGTTTTATTGATAAAAAAACCAATTTTCATTGATTTTTGTATATGTCTTCTACCCTCTATTTCATTTATATCTGCTCTAATCTTTATTAATTTATTCTTTTTGCTTTCATTAGATTTAGTTTTCTCTATTCTAGGTTATTAAATTAGAATTTAGTTTATTGATTTCGGAAATTTTCTTCTTTCTTTTTATATCTTCTTTATGATGTAGGCATTTAAAACTATATGTTAAATAGAAGATCATATCATCAACAAAGAGTGAGAGTTTGACCTCTACTGTCTGTATTTGGTCTCTATCTCCTTCTCTTTCCTGATTGCATTGGTGAGAACTTTCAGTACTAGGTTGAATAGTAGTGGCGATACAGAACATCCTTGTATGGTTCCAGTTCTAAGTGAAAATGCTTTCAGTTTTACTCAGCATTACACTGGCTGTATGCTGCACATGGCTTCTATCAGTTTAAGAAATGTCCCATCTATCCTTATTTTCCTAAGTGTTCTTGTCAGAAAAGGATTCAACTATAAGACTCCTGGAAGTTATCAAGATATACAGTAAAATCTCAGGATATAAAATCAATGTCCGCAAATCAGTAGCCTTCATACATGTCAATAACAGTCAAGCTGAGAATCAGATCACATACACAGTACCCTTCACTATAGATTCAAAGAAAATGAAAGATCTGGGAATATACCTAACAAAAGATGTAAAGGATCTCTTTAAGGAGAATTACAAAACCTTGAGAGATAGCAGAAGACATTAACAAATGGAATAACAGACCATACTCATGGAAGAATCAATGTTGTTAAAATATCCATAGCATTCAAAGTAATGTATAGATGTAATGTTTTTCCCATCATAGCATTAACATCATACTTTAAAAAACTTGAAAAAATAATACTTTGTTTTATATGAAAACAGAAAAAAATCTCAAACAACCAATGCAATTTCAAGAAAAAAAAAACTGGAGGCGTAAAGTTCCCAGACTTCAGGTTATACTGCAAGTCTACAAAACAGGATGGTAATGGAATAAAAATAGAGATTAGATATATGGAATAGAATAGAGAAGCCAGAGATGAACCCAGCCAGGTACATGATCCAATATTTGATAAACCAAACAAGAGCATACTCTGGGGAAAATAATAATAAATAATAAAAAATAATAATAATTAATAAATGATGCTGGGAGAAATGGTTAGATACATGTAGAAGACTGAAACTGGACATGCACCTTTCACCATGGGCAAAAATTGACTTTTGCTGGATAAAAGATTTAAATTTAAGACATGAAACAATTATAATCCTAGAAGAAAGTATGGGGAAAAACTCTTGATTTTATAGGCCTGAGAAAATAATTTATGAAGAAGACCCCATTGGCAAATGCAGAAACACTAAAAATAAATAAATAGGATATGACCAAGGTAAAAAGCTTCTGCTCAGCCAAGTGTACAACAACTAAAGTGAAAAGACAGCATTCTGAGTGGGAGAAGGTATTTTTATGTTATAAAAATATATGGTATGGGTGTTATTTTTATGTTATAAAATACCTTTGAATCTCACAAAGGGCTGGTAACTAGAACTGAGTCCTCTACAGAGGACTCAAACTAATCAACAAGAGCAAATGATTCCATTTATAAGTGGGCAAGAAACTTGAACAGAAACTTCTCTGAAGAAGACAGTTGAGTGACCAACAAACACATGAAAGAATGCTCATTGTTCCTAATTATCAGAGAAATATAAGTCAAAACCACTCTGAAATATCTCCCAACTCCAGCAAGAATAGTCCACATTACAAAGTCCCTAAGCTGCAGAAGCTGGTATGGGTGTGGAGAGAAGGGGACACTTTTATACTGTTAGTGGTTTTTCAAACTATTCAGCCTCTATGGGAAGAAGAATGGAGGATCCCCAAAGAGCTAAAAGTAGACTTTCCATTTGATCCCACAGTCCCATTACTAGGGATTACTACTGAATTAAAAATCATTTTATCATAAGGACATTTGCACTAGAATGTTTACAGCAGTTCAATTAATAATTGCCAAGATGTGGAAGCAACCTAAGTGCTCTTCAACCTATAAATGTATTAATAAACTGTGGTATATGTATTATGGAATAACATTCAGCCATAAAAGACAGAGAGTCTGCATCTTTTGTATTTATTTGGATGGGTTACAACACATTCTTCTTATTAAAGTATCACAAGAATGGAAATGCAAGTATCCAATGTACTCACTACCAACATGAAACTAGTAGATGAAAAACTACATGAACACTTAAAAAAAAAAACAAATTAAAAATTCAAGTAAGCAGAGAAGGGAAGGAGAGGTGGGGGGGAAAGGAGGTTGGTGGGCTCTCACCTAACAGGTACAATGTAGAGGAATATGGCACATCTCCTGGGTGAAGAGTTCAACTACTACTTGAACTTTACCTGACAAACACAAACAATGTAACTTAATTATTTGTACCCGTATATTAATCTGAAAAATTTTTTAAAGTAATATTTTTCAGAGAAACTATACATTAATGCTCTAAGCACTGTCTTAGCTGCCTTCCAGAGATTTTGGTATGCCATGTCTTTCTTTCATTCATCTGAAAGTATTTTTTTTCTTTCTTTCTTTCTTTTTTTTTTTTTTTTTTGTAGTCTTTTTGGCCAGGGCCAGGTTTGAACCCACCACCCCCAGTATATGGGGCCAGCACCCTACTCCTTGAGCCATAGGCGCCACCCATCTGAAAGTATTTTCTAAATTCCCATTATTTCTTCTTTGACTGATAAGTTATTTAGTAATGTGTTGCTTAATTTGCACATATTTGTGAATTTTCCAATTTTTATTGCACTATTTATTTTTAATTTCATTCCATTATAATCAGAGAACATACCTTGTATGGTTTTTAAATCCAGAGCAAGACTCCCCTGTATACAGTGGACCCTGGAAGATGGTGGTATCTGTTGGTCTTTTCAGCTTACCCTTCCCTGCAGAGATCTTCACACTATGAGTGAGCTGGGGCTAAAGTGATTTGGGCCAGTATTATCAGCCTCCCACACCTGGAATAGTGCTTATACCATATGAGTAGAGCTGGTTGGGGGAAGAGAGACCCAGTTCTTTCTGCTGTGCCTGACTGGAACAGAGCTTCTGCAACACAGTGCCAGGGGGAATAAGAAACATCAGCAACTTCCTCTTCCTGGATAAAGTCACATCCTGGGTGACACTGAAGTGGGGGAGAAAGAGCCTTGTCTCCTTGAATGCACATGGGCCAATATAGACCTTCCATAACATGGAGCTGGGAGAGAGAAGAGGGTTCTGGGATGGGTTGTGGCTCAAATGCCACAGACTCTCATAGACTCTCCCTTCCTACTGAGATTTAGTAAATTTTCTTGAATTAATGCTTTTCTATATTCTATATTTACTGGAATAATTCCCAGAGACTTTGTTTTGAAAAATAATTTTCATCAGTTAAATTGTTGTTTGGCTGATGAGAGGGGATGCTGGACCCATTACTGTGTCATTACAGATGTCCTTCTTCCCAAATAACATTTTTATATAGGTTATTATACATGAAATGTCCAATTTCAAATCTAAAGTTTGGTTTATTATATCTCAGACAAGAAGCAATATAATTAATCAAAGTATGCACCTAAAGTATTGATACAATTTTGCCATCTTAATGGTAGCTTATTTATGCCAGCAGCAGAGAAGCCTGGAGAGGGGGGTGGCAATGAAATTGCTAAGACCTTTTTCACAGCTTGCTGAGAATTGAATATTTTTCTTTGCGAGAAGTGGTCTAGTGCCTGGAAGAAATGATATAGTCAGTTGGTTCAAAGTCTGATGAACATAGTAGATGACATAGAGTTTCCAAGTCCAGCTTCCATAGTTTGAGCAGCATTGTTTGTGTGATTGGGTGTTGTCTTGCAATAGGATTGTCCTGTCTCCATTGACCAATCTCAGCTGCTTAATCACAAGCATCCCCATCATGTGATCCAGTTGGTTGCAGTAGACATCTGCTGTAATAGATTGACCAGATTTCATGAAGCTATAGTGGATAATACCAGCGCCGGACCACCAAACAGGCATCTTCAGCTTTTTTTAATGAATACTCAGTTTTGGACAGTATTTTGCTACTTCATCTTTATCTTCATGTGGAATGCTTGTGATTATCAAAAAGAATCCATTTTTCTTCACGCATAACAATATGATGTAGAAATGGTTCACCTTTATGTCATGACAGCAAAGAAAGGCAAGCTTGTTATTTTTTTTGGCTGGGGCTGGGTTTGAACCCGCCACCTCTGGCGTGTGGGGCTGGCACCCTACTCCTTTGAGCCACAGGTGCCACCCAAAGAAAGGCAAGCTTTGAGACAATTTCTCTTCTGATGCTCATTTAATTCATGCACAACTCATGGATCCAGCTTCTTTATCTTGTAGTTTTGTTTGAAATTGTCCAGTATTATTGGAGTAGTAATGTCATACCTTAAGGCTAATTCTTGCATAGGGTGAGGTGGATTCTGTTTCACTACAGCTTTCAGCTCATCCATCTTGGTCTCAGGTCGCCCATGTGGCTCATTTTTCAAAATTAAAATCACCAGAATGTGTAGTCCCAGCTACTAGGGAGGCTGAGGCAAGAGAATCGCTTAAGCCCAAGAGCTGGAGGTTGCTGTGAGCAGTATGAAGCCACGGCACTCTACCCAGGGCGATAAAGTTAGACTCTGTCTCTACAAAAAAAAAAAAAATGCCAAAAATGTTTTGGAAAATAATTTTTGAAAAGTCAATATAAATTGTAGGATCCTTTAGCTCTCTTTCTACTTCAGAAGGCTGAATGTTCAAAGACTTGTCTTTGAAAATGATTGAAAACCAAACTTGAGATCATTACTTTAGCTTTACATTTTCTTAATCTTACTCCTATTCTAGGATTGTAGACAAAAAAAAAAAAAGATACCAAAGAAATGGGTTTCTCTGTATTATCTTTTTGTCACTTAAGATTACATTTGCATAAACATATAGTACTAAGCTGTTTTTATACTCATGTCAAGAAATTCTAGCTCCATTTATGAAGAATCATTACCTGAATACAACATTTAACAGACAAAATTCTATCTACGCTATGCAGAGATGTTTTTTTGGAAGTCCTCAGAATGAATTTAAAAAGCATTGGTATGTTAGGGCCTTAAAGTTCTTATGTAGCAAGAGAAATTTATTTTAATGTTTCCAAATTTTATGAGAACCTAACAACCAATGCATTGAGTAGCACCGAAGACAGAAAAAAGGAATATAAAGATACCTACAGTTTCTAAAATGTCATAATATATAATCAATCATGACTTCATCATATTTTGTTCCCAGTAAGGATAAAACTAACCAAAGCATATTTTAGGAGTCAGTTCTTACACATCCATGTTAAACACACAATCCTGCCGTACTGCACTCCCAAAGGCCTTTGCAGTAGTGTAAAGGCTCAAACTGTTGGTGTGTTTCCAGCGTTTGTGATGAGTCAGGTCCCCTCCCCTCTCCCCAGGAGTCAAGGGAGAGTTATCTAATCCCTGATATCTTCCAATCTTTGTAATCATAAAGAACAATCTGTCAAGGAATAAAGACAGTATCTCTCTGGTTTCTGCTTTCCTGCCTTCTTATTACTTTCTTCCAGGGGCCATTATAAAAGAATATTTAGCTATGTAGATCTGGCCCAAGCTGGCTTTTCATAAAATCTTATGACTTTTTCTCCATCACATGAAGTCTTTACTGTTTTACAAACTCACTATCCATTCTTCATCTGGAGGTGCCGGGAAACTGATATGACATTCAATTGTTTCTGTGGCAATAACTTTTAACCATGGGATTAAAAAAAAAAAGACACTGTTAAAGGTAGAAACAATTTTCTGAAAGATGCAGGATTAGTTAACTCAAGCAATGCTTATTATAGGTCTACTGTACATTCAGTACAGTAAATATCTCTTAACCAAACAACTAGTAAAGTATGGTATAGATTTTGGACTGAGAAATAAAATAATTTCACCATGGTTATTATCGGTTTTATCTTTGAGAACCTTCTTTTTGGATTTCTGAATCTAAATGTATTTGGTCTTCCTGTTCTCTTTTAGGAACACATACAGACTAGAAACCACAATAATATGGTTGGAAAATGCTTTCCTTATTTCCATGCATTCTAAACTTTTAAGACTATAATGCTATCATTCCTTTTATAGGAAAAGTGCTGAGTTTCAGATGGGCAAGAATATAAGAATAAAGCATCATGTCTGCTATTATACTATGTACAAAATGTCACAGAATATCACAATATGTATTTTATAGCCACTATTCCCAGTCTATCCATTTAATTACTTTATGGCCATGCCATTCATGAGCAATATAGTCATTCTAAAATATATAACAGTAAAAACTTTATTACATGTCACCCCATATTTTTATTCAGATATATATTTTTATATTTATGGCTAGATTTACTTTATACTGAAGCAATGACTTAGAAAATTAATATTCTAATTCTAAACTTTTATAGTTTTACAAATCAGAAAACAATGCTAAGAAGGACCTGAAATCTGAGGTATTGAGGCCAAATGTAATAATCTGGTGGTGTAAGCTCTAGGACACTGAAAAATATGTTCATTGCATGCTTTGCAGATCCGCTAGCTTCTTTTCTATTTACATACTAACAACTCCCCACAATGTTTAGCTAAAGCCAAAGCAAATAAACTCAACTCAAAAATAAAAACTGTAAGTGGTACCAGCCTGCATCTAGTGGAAGCCTACAGCATTTAACTTATTTTAAAATTATACTTTCATGACTAACAAAAGTTTCAATTTGATGAAAAGCACAATTATTTTTGATCTTTATATCACCTTACTTTTCCTTTGCAGTGTTTTTAAAGTTGCTTTTATTAATGTACTATGCATTAGTCAATTATTAATTTCATTTCATTATCTTTGTTTTGCTTCCATTTTATTCATCTCATTTTATTCTTTACTGCCAGATTTGAATCATTTTTCCTTTTTTCTTACTTAACCTTTACATCACTCAAACATTCAGACTGAAAGATGTGATGATAGAGGTGATCTTTAACTGAATGCTTGCATTTCTGAGTCTCAGCAAATGACTATGTGCATTTGCATAAATAAGTTTCTGACAATACACGTTGTCCACAAAGTTTATGTGCAGTTTAACCCTGTATAATGTTTCACAGAGCTTTCGTTTTCCCCATTTGTTAAGTAGTGATATAATCTAGATAAAAGGGCTATTATGAAGATTAGAAGATTAGAAATTGTATATATATGGCTGGCTCCAAAAGGGGCAAATAAAAAACAATTATTGTTGATGTTTTGTTTCAGAGGGCCTCAACTGGTGTAGAAAAAAAAATTTGTCTTAGCTCATCTCTGGAATGTAATTTCAAAGTCTTGGGGTGTTTTCTTCTAATCTATGATACAACTTCAGTTATATATCAGGTTATCAAAAAGTTTTCCTTTTTAACCAGGTCTCTGTTTTTACCAGGTATCATTATTATTCGAAGTTAGTACACAATTTAACTCTAATGTAATTAATCAAGGATCTCTATATACTGGCTTTGGAACATAGTAGGCAATTTTCTTCTTTCTTATGACATATTCCCAACTCAGGGTTCAATCATTTGTACGGTCAGAAACACAAATTCCTTCTTTTGCTCTCCTTTTTTTTTTTCCTCCTTTCTTCTTCCTTTTGCTCTCCTGCTCTAACATATCCACTTCACATACCTGTTTACTTTCTGCTTGTAGGGAAACATGTACAGCTGCTGAGGCATGACTCCATGAGATGCTATTCTGTGATTAAAGAGCACACTCCAGAGTGCTCAAAGTTTTCCTCACACTTGTGAATGCGAAACAGTCTTAGGGAGCTAGTCTCATTGATTATATGGACATTTAGAATGAAATTACTGAGTTATCAGCTGAAATAATTTCAGACATATGTGGTTACACCCTAGCTTATGGCTCTCCCAGGTAAATTAGTTTTTCAAGCTTCTGTCCAACCAACCCAGCTCAGGCAGCAAGCAAACTGTCCTGCTAGGATGGCCTTCTGACACCTCCTTCCCTCCCACTAAAAACCCAAATCACCTCCTTGCTGTCTGCTTTCCTCTAAGCCCAAAGTTTTCTTACTGCTCAGCCAACCTCCTTCTCAAAGTGTACATATCCTTTGAAATTCCCACTCTTTCTCTTCAAATTCTTGTCCTGTTGTCCTAGGAAGATATCTTCTCAGCTCACCAAATTGTCTTCTCTTACCTTTCTCTTTTATTCTATTTGTGAGCAAGACACAACCACTACCACCACAACAGAACAAAACAACCCCTTGCCTTGAAAAGAACAGAAAATCTCCAAAAATAAGTCGAATATGTCATCAATACTTGGTACTGCAGGGAAAAGGAAAGCTATGAATTTTTGAAGTGAAATAGGAGTTCTAAAGGACCATCAGTGTGTAAAAGTTCTCTGAAGTTCCTCTCAGAATATCAAAAGAATCCACTTACCTCATCTTGCTATACAGCCAGTGTCCAATATGAATGGAAAATTTGCTTCCATTCAATTATATTGTTCTATCTTTTATTTGTGCAAATGGGTAGCATTTCTATTTTATTAATGGTAAATAAGCTTTTCTGGGCAAGTCTGATATAGCAGATTAGAACATTATTTCTATGAGAATACACATTCTTAAATGGAAACAGCCAGAGTACCAATGGAGAGTTCATAAATTGAGAGCTTCCTGGAGTGGGAACTGATTTATACTTTGCTTTCTCATTTGGTAATAATTACACTGTGTTAGCTTTTGCTTTTGCATAAAGATTCAGAGACTTGGTGCTATAGGGTCAATGTTTATATTAACATTATATAAATATTGTGGGTACAATAAATAAACATAAAACCACGCATTCACATTTATAATGTTATAAGACACAAAAATGGCTTTAGTAAAGAACATAAAACTTATTTCTTTTTGGAAAAAAAATGGCTGTTGTAACAGTCGTGGTAAAAACATCACCCTATAAACAGTCCATGGCTTATTAGAAACTGGGTGACACAGCAAGAGGCGAGTGGCCAGCAAGCCAGAGAAGCTTCATCGGTATTTACAGCTGCTTCCCATTGCTTACATCATTGCGTGACACCCACCTTTTGTCAGATAAGCTGGTGGCATTAGATGCTCATCATTGTAGGAAACCCTACTGTAAAATGCATATTTGAGGGATCTAGTTTGCACACTCTTTATGAGAATCTAATGTCTGATGAACTGAGGTGGAGATGTAATGTGTGTGAATCATCCTGAAACCACCAGCAAACACACACACCCCCTTGATATATGGAAAGATTGTTTTCCATGGTCCCTGGTGCCAATAACATTGGGGACCACTGCTATAAGGGAGGTAAAAATGGCTTTCCTTTACTCTCCTAGGTTCTTTGGCTGGGCTGGCTGATCTACACATTAATTTGGCATAAAACAGATTAACATGAGAAAAACACATACTGAATTACATGCATCTGGATAAGAATCCCACAAAATATGAGACTCAAACAAGGGTCAGATGATTGAGTTTATGTAGCATATTGAGCTATAGACAGGAAAAGTAGCTTCGTCCTTCTAGGAGGATTCTAGGTGATACGATTCTGGGAGAGTGACAGAAGGAAATGCATGGTAAATAAAGATTGTCTTGTTTTGCAGATAAAAAGGTCACTCAGGTAATGAAAGTTGTCTGAGAGCAGCCCTCAGAAGAATAGGCGAGTCTGTCTGAGTGTGGGCCAACCTCTTCGTGTCTCCTCTCCTGTGATCAGTTAATTTTTTTGGATTGATAAGATTCCCAGGTAGGGGATTAATGACAATTGAGTTCCTTTCTGAGGACTTTTTTAGGCAGGAAAGGGAGCTCAGAGAAAGACTTTGCTTGCATCCATCTGTTCTCCATGTGCCTCAGTTTACCAAAGTGTCATATTTTGTGGTGGCATTTCCTGAACTTCTTCAGTGCAAAATGAAAAAATCAGAATAGTCATCCCATAAAAATATTCACTTCTGTTTCAAATAATGCATATTGAGAAATTGAATTAAATGATATAGCAAATGAAATATTTATTTCTTATATGCAATATAGATGACTCAGTATCGCTCTGAGAAATTTAACTTTTTAATTTGCTAACTTAGTGTTTGTATTTCATTAGGAATTGGGAATGAATAATCTATTATGCTCTTGCAAGTGTCAAAAAGATGATGTTATGGGAAAAGCAGCTCCAACCCACTATTCCAGCATGGTTGGAAGAAGCGTTCACTCTTCACTGTTCTTTGCCTTTCTCTGGATCCCCCAAATCAGGGATGATTAAGAAACTCTCATAGCAGCATATACAGCAATCCAGTTATCTGAAACATATGTAAGTCTTCTGCTACATATTGTGGAATTAACTATACACAATTAACATTATATCGTGGGTACAATAAACAAACATAAAATCACGCATACACATTTGTAATATTAAAAGATACCTAAATGACTTTGGTAAAGAATATAAAACCTATTTGTTTTTGAAAAAAATATTTCACTGTTTTAAGTCTTGCTAAAGACACTACTCTATAAACTATTCACTTAAGATATAAATAACAATGTTACCCTTTTAACTTTGCCAGAAATATAAAACCCATTCATTGTAAATCATTCATTAAACTTAATGAATTCTTTTATATGGAAAAATGCTCTTTGAACAAAATAATATTTGTATGGCTTATTAAAATTAGATAAGGTTTGCAATACTTGAGCGTCTCACTTTGTGGCATATAATTAAAAAACATTCTTTAGAAAGCTCAAATAAAAGATAAGGTATATCCTCCACTTCTTGAGACACACATACACACAAGCGCACACACACACACACATTCTTTCTCACACTCACAGAAATGCTTTTTGTTATTCTCATCTAATGTATTGATTTAAGTCCCAGTAGAAGACAACTATGTGTATTAGCTACAGGGAAAAAATGCACTCTTATGTTAAGTAGAGTACAGTCATGCATGGCTGAACTGCAACATGTGTACTGTGAAATGCATTGTTAGGGGATTTTGTTCTGCAAACATTATAGAATGTACTTACACACACCTAGATGGTGTAACTTACTACACGTTTAGGCTATATGGTATATAGCCTGGTGCTCCTGGGCTACAAAACCTGTACAGCATGTTGCTGTACTGAATATTGTAGGCAATTATAACACATTGCATATTTTTGTATCTAAACATACTTAAGCATAGGAAAAGTACAGTCAAAATACAGTATAAAAGATAAAAAATGGTACACTTATATAGGGCACTAACCATGAATGGAGCCTGCAAGATTGGAAGTTACTTTGAGTGAGTCAGTGAGTGAATGAGAAGGCCTACAATATTACTGTACTCTCCTGTAGACTTTATAAACATTGTACACTTAGCTTGTACAAAAGGCATAAAAAATTGTTTTTCTTTCTTTCATAATAAATTGACCTTAGTTTCCTGATAACTTTTTTTATGGTATAAACTTTCATTTTTTTAACTTTCTAGTTCTTTGTAACAACACTAGCTTCAAATGCACATTGTACAGCTGTCCAAAAATAGTTCCTTTTTCGTATCCTTATTCTGTTAAGATTTTTTCTATTTATAAAATGTTTTTTCTATTTATTAAAATAATTTTTTATTTTGGTTAAAAACTAAGACACAAATACAGACATTAGCCTAGGTATACATAGGGTCAGTGATATATTAGTATTGCAGTCTGCTGCTTCCTGTCCCACTGTTAAGGTCTTGAGAAGCAGCAGCATGCATGGAACTGTCATTTCCTATGCTAATAATGGACTATCTCCTGAAGGACCTACTTGAGGATGGTGAAAAAAATCAAAATAATTTATATTTGTACAGAAGTTGCCAAAGAAATGTATACACATTTTAAGTAAGAAAAAAAAAAACTAGGTTAAAATTGTAACTATATAGACTGATGACGTTTGTTGTCTTGTATACTGTATCTTGTATCTCTGGTAATTGCAGAAGTCAAATGTGCCTTTAATATTACAATTTCAATACAGGCTTTTTCCTTTCTTAAAATGTGTATACATTTTCTTGGCTCCTCTGTTTATATGAGGTCTGACAATTAAGTTCGTGAACTCATCCTGGAAAAAGTGTTTTGAAGAGTGAACTGGGCACCTTTGCTAACCAAGTCTCCCTTCTCTCCCTTCAATAATCTATATTTCTGCTTAACCTGATTTACCATCATAACTTGGTTTTGGCTATATTCTGTGTCCTTGTTTTTTGTGTAACATCAACATTAAGGGTTCTCAAACAGGGGACAGTTCACTGTCCCTCAGACCATTTGAGGGCTGGACTATAGTTTAAAAAAAAAATGAACGAATTCCTATGCACACTGCACATATTTTATTTTGAAATAAAAAAAACAAAATGGGGGTGGTGCCTGTGGCTGAAAGGAATAGGGTGCTGGCCCCATATACCAGAGGTGGTGGGTTCAAACCCAGTCTCGACCAAAACTGCAGAAAAAAAAAAGGAAAAAATACAATATTTATTTATTTATTTATTTATTTTTTATTGTTATTGAATCATAGTTGTGTACATTAGTTCAACCATGGGGTACAGTGTGGGGGCTTCACATGCAATCTGAGATAGAAAAAATACAATATTTAAAATGAAAAAAAAAGGGTGCCCCCTATCTGCAAAAAAAAAAAAAAAAAAGACTTCCTAACTTCAGAAAAAAAAGGTCCCCCTTAACTGCAAAAAAAGGCCCTACCAACTGCAAAGTAAAAAAAAATAGACCTCCTAACTTCATCTTTTTTTTTTTAACAGACCTCCTAACTTCAAAAAAAATTAATCCTAACTTATTCTTACGAGAGGAGGAGTCGAGAGACAGAGAGAAGGAGGGGAGTCAGAGAGTGCATGCACATTCCACACATGCGCACTATGGCCCAGGACAAGTCGGCTGCTAAGCAGGACAGGCAGCGGCATCAAAAATACTCGGTGGGCCACATGTGGCCTGCAGGCTGTAGTTTGAGGACCCCTGATCAACATGGTATATAAGCTTCTGCATCTGATTGGGAAACAGGGTAATCACACTATAGTTTTCCCCATGTGCACATCAATAAAGTTCGTGTGCCTTCTCTCAAATTAATCTGCTTTTTGTATGTTTATTTTGTCAGCAAACTTTCAGAAGGCGAAGGGGAAATTTTCCTGTGACCACTATACTGTTTTATGGTTAATATTTTTCTTCAATAAGTAGATGTACACTCTAAAATAATGATATAAAATATAGTATTGGGGCTCAGAAAACGATACCCCAAAAGAAAGGCCTCAGAAGGAGCTTTTTCTCAACTTCTCCTGCCCTCATCTTTTGCCTCTCATTCTTCTCCATGCCAGATTTAGAAATGAGAATCTCTCTTTCTTGAGGCAGGTTACAGAAATCAGAGCCCCTTTTCCTAAAAGCCCCCATAAACTTAAAAATACTAACTTTACCCCACTTACCTTTCTGTGTACATTCTGGCCCTAAGGATAATATCTGACCTACTATGTTTGATCATATGTCATAAGACCCCTATTCCACAAGATAAGAGGGCCTTGTCTTGTTTCATACCCAGAAGGAAGGAATACCACACAGAGAGGCCAGGAAAAATCTGAACAGACAGGCCTTGCTGAGTTCCTCCACTCAGTCTATTAGCGTTAGATCACACCCATCATACCCTTTTGTTCCAATCATATTTATATACAGTTATCCATACTTTGTTGGAAGTAAGCATAAAAGTACAAGTTTCCTTGTATTTTTGGATCCTCCTTCTGAAGGGTCCCCTATCTTGTAAAACTATGATCACATAAATTTGTGTGATTTTTCTCCTATTAATCTGCTATTTGTGAATCTTCAGAGGACAAAAGGGAAGGTTTTTCCCTTGGCCCCTAGAATAGTATAGTAAACACACATGCCAGTAACATAGTCACTTATTATCATTGTCAGTAACATGTTCTGTAATTGTATGTGCTATACTTTTATATGATTGGCAGCATAGTAGGTTGAAAAAGCATCAACCTACTACTCAAACACATGAGTTACAAGTTGTGTTATGACATTAAAATGGCTAAGTCATCATTAGGTGATAGGAATTTTTCAGCTCCATTATAATTTTATAGGACCACTGTTGCTAAGTGACAAGTTGTTATGTGGCTTGTGACTATGTGTGCTTCAATGCTGAAGAATGAACTAAAGTAAGGACAGAGAATTCTTTGCTTTTGTTTATATAAATGTGAAACTAGATTGTTATTTAAGCACAGTGTGCAAAATAATTTTTCACATTCTAATAAAATGTCCAGTTTAAATGACAATTTGAGCAAACAAAAAGTTCTTCCTAGGCCAAGTTTTTTTTTTTAAATAGGGAAAGACAGTGCTAAAATTCAGTCTGATGTCTTTGTTTTTCTTATCTTCCCTTTAAATCCTCCCTCTCTCACTCTTTGTCCCAAAGAATGAATGAACCTGTAAAAAATTATTAATCTGATGTGTGATGTTTCTAGTTATTTAGAAATAAGCAACTGATGACCAGTTTGGCAGATAATTTTTCCCCAAACGGTTGTAACAATATCCCAATCCATATTTTCTTCAAAGTGACTTTGCTTTAACATCCTATCAAGAGCTAGGGTCTATTTCCCTTTCCCTTGAATCTAGAAGGGTCTGTGACTGAGGCTGAATGGACTGTAAGTGACTTTTGAGTTAAGTCATGAAAGATGATACAGCCTGTGCCTGGTTCTCTTGAGAGACTCAAGTTTGGAATCCAGCCACCATGTTGTGAGGAATCTCAGGACATTGCAGAAGCTCCATAGGTTTCTGGCAGACACTCCAGCATCAACCCACACACTTGTAAGTGAAGATGCCTCTGGAAGATATCAGCCCCTAGTTGTTTTTGAGTCTTTCCAGCTGAGTCTCCAGACATTGTGGGGCAAAGACATACAACCCGCATTGTAACCCACCTACATTTCTGACCATCAGAGCTCTTGGCATAATACAGTAATTATTTTTATGTGACTAAATTTTGGGTTGGTTTGTCACACTGCAATAGAAAACTGTAGTCAGGGAGGTCGATTATCTTTTCGTCTGTTTATTGTCCACTTGCATTTCTTTCGGTGTACTACCTATTCATAAATTTTGCCTATTTGAACTGTTGATTCGTTTTTTGTCTTGCTCATATTTTCTGCATATTCATCCTACTTTTGTTACACATATTATAAATATACTTGTTAGGTGATACACAAGTTTGAATTTCAAACTTTTTTCCTTTTTTAGTTTTGGGATTTTTGTTTCTCCCTTTTAAGGCAGAGGATTTCCCATCTGGAGATTGTAAAAATATACTTTCTTCCAGTACTTTTATATATTTTTTAATGATAAATTTCTTAATCTATGCTGAATTTATTATTTTATATGATAAGGGGTAGAGGAAATTTGCCTCTTTTTAAATGGATAGTCAGTTGTCTTTATATAATTTATTTGAATACTTTATTCTTTCTCCACTGATTTGAAATGCCACCTTTATCAATAAAATTCTTAAACATATGTCTATTTCTGAACTCGTATCCTGATCCATTCATCTGTTTGACCATAACTATAAAAATATAATTTTATTTTAATTTCCCTCCCTCTAAAAATTTCTTAGAAGATTTAAGCATTTTACCTTTTAGAAGGATTAGAGAATCAACTTGTAAAATGCCTTGAAACAGCTGATTTGACTTTATATATTAAAGTGTGGCAAACTGATATATTTATTGTGTTGTGTCTTCTTGTCTATGAATATAAAATATTCCCCCATTTATCCAGGTCACCTCTTAGATCCTTTAGTAAAATTGTAAGAGTTTTCTTCATCCATTCATTTTCAGTTATTTTAGTTTTATTCCAATAGTTTTGTTATTTAATTTAAATAGTTTACAAAGTATTATATTTTCTGATAGGTCATTTCTGAAGTATAGCAAAACTGTTGAATTGTGTTTGTATGCATTTATACCTATACATATCAAAATATATCCTCTATTTCTTATATTCAGATTTCTTTTTTGTTTTTTATTTCTTTATTAGGTTTCAGTTGATTCCCTTAAATTTTATTTGACCTTCACTTTAAATTGTAGATTATGCTATAAGTTTCTGTGATTAAATAAAGGTTAACAAATATCCAACAGAACAAGTTTCAAAATGTAAAGTATGCTTTATCTAACATTTTCTAATTTTAGAAAAATTTTCATCAAAGTTTTTTTTTTTTAAATCAACTTACCAGTTAGTTACTTAGAATAGGGATTGGTAAACTACACCCATGGGCCAAAAATGACCCTCTGCCTGGTTTTGTATAGTCCCCAAGCTGAGAATGGTTTTTAAAGTTTTAAATAATTAAAGCAATCATAATAATAATAATATCTTTTGACATATGAAAATTAAATAAAATTCAAATTTCAGTATCTATAAATAAAGTGTTACTACAACTAGTAATGCTGACTTATTTATGTGTTATCTATGATCACTTTCCAACTACAGTGACAGAGTAGACTACTTGCCACATAGACCATATATGTTGTTCTTAATTGTTCTGAAGGGCTGATAAGTGCACCACAAATCATAATGATGTAGTTGTAATTTGATTGTATTTCAATTGCCATGTTGTACTGTGACATTGGATTTCTAAAAATTACTACTTCACATCTATCATGTCAAAACAAGGAAAGAAGCATGTACAGTGGAATGTGGGTGACTGTTACCAAATTAGATGGCAAAGAATAGTGTTTATTGTGCAATGATACTTTGGTCGTGCTCAAAAAATATACCTATGTGTTACAAGACACTCATCACATTATTGCCAACTCATGAAGAGGCGATAGTCATGAATAAAAAAAAAATTCAATTGGATAGCTCATCTGCAGAATTTTTCTTCATAAACATAAAAAGAAAAAAAAATGTTGCATCTGAAATAATTTCCTGGGTGGCTTATTTGTTTCCCAAGCAAGGAAAGCCATTTATTGATGGCAAATTAGTAAATTTAAATTGTGGTTGATTGTAGCAGTTGAAATTATCCAGACAAAACAAACTTTTGAAAAAAATTGGTGGAAAACAATGCTTGAATAGTTGAGAATATCAGAAGCAACATCAATTGATGATGAAAATCCAATATAAAATATTTTAAGTGGTTTTCCTTGCTTCTTGATAAGTTGACAGATATAACTGATACTACTCAAGTTATTTATTTGAGGAGTCAGCTCTGAGTTTGAAGTGAGTAAAAAATTAGTCTCAGTGAAGAGTCTGCATTGTAACTATAGTGAGAATATTTTCAAAAAAGTTGAGAGAACACAAATTCACTACAATCTGAAGGGGAATCTGCTAAGATGTGTTCCAATTGGTGGTGGTAAAAATATTTGTTTCTAAGCAGAAACACGTCTTAATTGTGCAGATTTACACAGCTTATAAAAATGTAAGGCATTTTTAGCCTATAGTAATTCATTATGTTATTCCTCTTCAGGTGCTTTGTGGAGGAATGTTTAAATCTATCATGTGTAATTGAAAACAGTAGAGCCAATGGTGAGATTCATTCACTTTTATGGAATTAAGCCTAATTACTGCTGTAATTTTGTCAGAATAGAATTTGAATCCTGCATAGCAGATCATTTGTTAAGTAGTGGTAACATCGTGATTTGTTTCAGCTCAGGGCCAAGATTAAAATTTTTATGAATGAGACATACCACCAACTATTATAATATCGAATGTTTTGGAAATGAGCTTTCCTACAAACTTAATAATGTTTCTTAACAAATTCAACCTAAAATTACAAGGCAAAACAGCAATTAAAAGTGAAATTTTTGCTGTGGGAAAGTCATTTCATTGACAATTAATTTTGTCTGAGTCACATGTAATGTCAAACTGCTTTCTACATTTCCTATTCTGTCAAAAGTCAAAACAAGAAGCAAAGCCTTTATTTCCACACAAATGTTCAGCAGATATATCTTCTGACTTCAAACTATAATTTCAGCAGTTATTTTTTTTTTTTTTTGGACATTGATGCAAGTGCAAATGAAATTTCCATTTTTCAAAATTCATTTAACTATGCAATTGAGGAGCTTCCACCTACCCTTCAATTGGAAATTAATGCAATGGCATGTTAAAAGGAAAATACCAAGAGAAGAAGCTAATATAATTCTTTAAGTGCTTCCTAAGCAATGATTGTGCTAAATTAAAATCATATGCTTATGGACAGGTATTCATATTTGACAGTACCTACTTGTGTGGAAAGACATTTTCCAAGATAAAATAAGCAAAATCTTATTATGAATCAGCACTAACAGAAGCATGCGCAACTGATTCTCAAAATTGAAAAACTAATACTGAGATCCAATTAACTGAAAGATTATGCCTCCCCCAATAAAATATTCCTTATTTCTCATCAATAGACCTATATTATAGAAAATTATACTCAACTATTTTTTTTTTTTTTTTTTTGAGACAGAGCCTCAAGCTGTCACCCTGGAGAGAGTGTCGTGGCATCACAGCTCACAGCAACCTCCAATTCCTGGGCTCAAGCGAGTCTCTTGCCTCCGCCTCCCAAGTAGCTGGGACTACAGGCAGCCGCCACAACGCCCGGCCATATTTTGGTTGCAGCCGTCATTGTTGTTTGGCGGGCCCGGGCTGGATTCGAACCCGCCAGCTCAGGTGTACGTGGCTGGCGCCTTAGCCTGCTGACCCACAGGCGCCGAGTCATATACTCAACTATTATTATTAAATTTTCAATGTCTATCAATAAAGATTTGTGAAAATTTGTTTTCTCTTGTAAATTGCCTACACAATATCTTTGATTTTGCGTAAGTTTTACCTTTTCATTTTTTACATAAAAATGTTGCCAGTACCTGACCTAGAATATTTTCTTATGCCTCTTTTTCTCAAAGGTGTCTAGTAAAGGTAATTCTCAAAATCATTTTATAAGTTCATGTTTGGTGAGGGATTACTATGTTAGAAACTGTTTCCTGGTGAGAGAGGCACTAATATTTCCAATTTATAGTGTGGTGAAATTGAAGTTCAGAGCTTTTTCCAAGGTCATATATCAGTAAATGAATTAACCATGATTTAAATCCAGTCTTCTTGGCTGCAAAGCCTAGGATGTATGGCATTGAGGAAATTATTTAACCTCTGTGAGTCTCAGTTTTTTTGTTTAACTACAGAACTACCTATATCATTGGAATAACTTAAACATTAAATTAATATATGGAAAGCACATAGAATAGCTCCATTGGAGTGCAGTCAGAAATGGTCCAAAGGTTCAATTATAGGAAAGAGATTGATGAAATAGTTTATTAGTTAGAAGGACTTTATGGAGAACAGTTCCCAATTGAGCTGGCAATCAGAACTTCTCACTTATTACAAAATCAGTACTATTGGGTTGAGGTCTGTTTAAAAAAAAGAACCTAATATGTAATAAATATACAAAAATTAAATACTACATTTAAATATGATTAATGCAGATATACTAAATAGTTGAGAAAGCCACCTGGGGTCATACTTACTTGGGCTTATTCCTAGCTTTGCTAGTTGTCAGCTGTGTAACCTTGGTCAAGTCACTTAACTTCTCTGTGCTAAAGTATCCTCCTCTATAAAATGTAGATAAAAAGCCTATTACACAGGATGATGTGAGGATTATAAAAGAACACACATCAAAAGTAAATAATATCGAGGCCTGGTGTAAGAATGAGCTCAGTAAATCCTGACTCACTTCTCCTGGCCCCCAGATTTTCTAAACTGATCCAAGGTTTTAAAAAGCCCAGCAAAGCAAAACTAAATGAAAACAAAACAAAAGTTAAAAACCCCAAACCAATAAGAAAACAACTTGTTAACTGGGCGTTGGAGGATAAGGAGATTCTGAAAAAAATGAAAGAAATAAGAGGACTTTACTAGAGTTGTCAGATAAAATATAGGACATGTAGTCAAATTTGAATTTTAGATTAATAGTAAAATTATTTTTAATACTGTATTGCATGGGATATTCTTACATTAAATATATTATTCACTGTTTATCTGAAATTTTTATTTAACAGGCATCAGGTGTTTTCATTTACTAAATCTGGCAGCTAGACTGGACTGAATTTAGTAAGCCTACCCATGACAGTCTTGAATAGCCAAGACTCAGAATCGCAGAGTCAAATTGTTTCTAACTTGCTAACTGTAGAGGCAACAAAGAAAAGGTTGACCCCACCCTCCCCATCTCCGTGAAGCAAAGGGGCTAGATAGGAAACCCCAAGCGGCAGATTTTGACTTCTGTGCACACTCTACCGCAGCCTGGTGCAGGGGCTGCTGGGAAAACCGTGGCAGCCTGCCCCTGGTTTTCCTTGGGGTGTGGCCTGCGGTTAGAGTGTGGTGACTCTTTGTCACTGCGCCCCTGCCACGCCCTGATTAGTCCACCTGGGAGTGGGGGTGGGGGCAGAAAACAGGTTAGAGGCAGAAAAAAAAAAAGGTCTTATCAACGTTACATTTTTCTTAGCTGGGTTATACGCTGTCGGGCTTGCAAAACTTTAATTATTACTCTGATGCAGAGTGGTTGCAAATTGTCATTGCCAGGCCTGATTTAATAGACTGCTCCCACAAAGTCTGACAGAGATTGCTTTTGTTGCACTAACAGCTCCTGACGGTGGCTCTTTTACGTTAAGGAGGAAACTCTGTGGTTAAACTGTAGCCTAGGTATTTTTAGAGCTGTTACCCCGTTAACAGAAATTTTGTACATTTCACCTGCAGGATATGCACTGGGGCTTAGGGCCTTCTCTAAACTCTAACAACAACAACAAAAAGATTTATTGTTGTTAATACTGGGTTTAGGACCAACGCCATGTCATCGTTCCAGCTACTCATGAAATACTGGGCTGCTTTTTTTTTTTTTTTTGGATGAGTGGTACTGTACCTTTGGGAGTATTTTTTTTTCCTTGAGACAAATGACTTGAAGGAACATAACCAAAAGGCTAAAATTGGTTAGTTCTAAAGGTCAGAGCCTGAAAGCAGTGACCCATTTGTTAATCATTAAGCTTTTCTAAGCCTTCTCTGACAGAATTTTGGCTTTCTGCCACTTCTCTGGTCATTTTAAACTGCAAATTCTTGTACTGATTCAGTTTTTAAGTAGGTAGCAAAGGTTATGAGAAAGGCATAACTTGTTAGCTCTTTTCCCTTATCAAACGTCTTCAGGGTTTTAGAAGGCAGAACTGTTTTATGTTCAGGGCATCTTCATTACACACCCAGCTATATAGCATTTAAAGGTGGACCCTTGGGTCCTCTAAAAAGGGAGCGTTTCTAACTGCTATTCCCAAGTTAATTAGTTCCCATAGATAAGCAGGATGTGAAAGGAGGACACCTATTTAGTGATTAGGTTTTAGTTCTCAAATCCGTGCATGGTTTTCTCCAATAGTCCCAGTACCGAAAGTTCAAGAAACAGAAGCAAAATAATCACAACGTATTTCTCATCTTCTGTCATCAGTTAAAAACTGGAAAAGCTTTAAAATATTTTGCATGCTTTCTGTAAAGCCCAATGAAGTTCAAGTGATAGGACGTTTCATTGCTAAATTTAATGCCAGTTTATGCTCTAGTCTTTTGGTGTACAAAAGGCAATTTGTATACCAAAAACTCCCATAAACAGAACTAAATTTAATGTAGCCAAGGGAAATTAAGCTGCTAAAACACTTGCTTCAATACTAAACATGGAATATTGTCCTCTATTTCTCAAGGGAAAAAAGACACAGTCAAACCTTGCTTATCCATAACCCAAACTTCCGGAAGACTTAAGTATTTGGAATTGCTCCAAACCTAGAAGGGGGGAGGTGTGAGAGAGATAGAGTGAGGGTGGGGGGAGGGGGGTTGAGAGAGAAAGAGAATGAAGTAGCAGAAAGCGAACAAGTCAGCTTTTAGAAGTAGACCTGAAGCCCTAGCAACACTGAAAAGAGACCTGGAGCTCACATCTGATTGGCTTAACAGCCAAAAGAAATGGTGAGCTCTGATTGGCTGGTGATGATGTCTCCAAATAACCAGGCTTTTTCAGGAAAGCAAATTTATGTGGCAGAAGGGACAAGAGACAGAAGCAGGCGAGAAAAAAAGGAAGAGAACAGGGCAAAAGAACAGGCACTACTTGTAACAGAAGTGAAGACAGATGAAAATGCAAATAGCAATACCTATTTGTATAACTGCTTATAGATTACAAAGTGCTTCTACATTATAATCATTGATATTGTCTTCATAAAGACCTGCAGGGCTCCCAGAAGTTAAATGCATATCCCAGGGCACCCAGCTAGTAAGAAAAATAGCTGACATGTCTTCTGGCTACCCAACAGTTCTGATACCTGGCAGATGTTGTAGAGATAATAATTTGTAGTTGTCCTGTGGGGAGAGAGGGCAGCAAACGCTCTGATAGCATAGAAAAGAATGAGAAGGCTTGCCAGCCTGTAGTTTTGTGGGAGATGTGAAGGGGCTGAAAAATCACAGTCACTACCTTGAAAACACAGAGATAGGGGAACGTTCCTGTGGATATTTGGAATGGGAGGTACTAGTGGTACAAATTAGTCTTGTGTCTTGAAAGCTTAGAGGGCAGTTCTGAATATATTGTACTCCGATGTCTATCACAGTCACTTCACATTTGTCATGCAGAAGATGGAAGCCTAATTATTCCTTTCATTTACCCTTGGAAGCTGTTCCTTCCTTAGGCTTAGGAAACAGCACAACCATTCACTCAGTTGCTCAAGCTAAAAACCTGTAAGCCATCTTTGTATTAATTTTCTCCCATTATCTAATTTATCAGCAGGTGCTGTAGATTTCATTTCTAAATCACATCTTGAATCAGGCTACTTTTCCTGAGCCACTGTAACAGCTTCCTCGTAGATTTCTCTACTTCCTTGCACCCTGTCTTCCTTAACTCTTGCCTCCCTCCCTTCAAATCCATTTTCTGGGGCATGTCACCTTATCTGTAACTTGCCTGAAAATAAAACTCAAAGTCCTTCCTATGATCTGGCCCCAGTTTACTTTGCTTTGCTCTGCCTAGGACTTACATGCCAGCCATGGAGACCTCCTTTTAGTTATTAGAATACACCAATCTTTCCAGCGGATGGTCCTTAAATTTTGCTGGTCACTGTCCCCATGTCATCTTCTAGATGGATTTTTCTCCTGTGTCAGGTTATCTACACAGATAGGGCTTCTCTCAGAAATCTAAGTAAGAGATCCCTTCATTCCCTTTCATAATACCTTTTTATTAATTTCCTGTGATTTCTTAGTCTCATATTACATATGTTTTTATTTGATTTCATGTTTGTTATCTTTTTAAAATCTGTCTTCCTTTTTACTTGTCATCGAGTTCCAATAAGGGAAAGGTCAGGTCCATGCCCTCACCTATCTATCTCTAGAACCCACTATGTGGTCCAAAGGAGATACTCAACAACTATGTGTAGGATGCATAAATGAATATCAGGGCATTACCACACACGACGTGCCATATCACCGTGCATCAGTGGAGCCATGGAGGTGAGGACGGTGTGTTTCCTGTTTGTACCCTGTTACTTGTTAATTCCCAGCTGCCATAAATTGGGCAGGTTTGTGGAACACCAACACCACAATTGCTAGTAAAGGGAATGGAATCCTGTTTGGGTTGGGACTGGAGAGAGTATAAATTCATCCCCAAGGTGTCCTGGTAGTAAACAACTGAAATCTACCCTGACATTGGAGCTTCACTAAAAACAACTGTTAGGTAGCATGAAGGGAAGTATGACACTATTTTACCTTCTGGGATTCAAAGGCATCAGTTCTCTTTTGGAGCCAGAAAAATAGAGGCTGCTATCTCCCCAGAGAACTGTGCTGTTTTCTTGATAGTCTGTGTAGCTCATACATTGGCCATAATAAAGTCTGTCATCTATTTTTGATTTTCTAAAGTTGTGCCTGTGAGAGATTAACATACCCTTAGCAAAATGGATCATCCTACAGAGATTTTAAAGTCACAATGGAATCAATATCTTGGTCAAAGGTATTGTTGCTTTAATGACATTCATTTGTTTCAACATTCCAGTTCTGAGGATTTCTTAACTGATGTATTATGACTCACTCTGAAGTTTACCATGGTGCCCTCTGGTGGAATTAAATTCAGACATTTTTTAAAACTAAAGCTCTGTCTAGGGAGAACGCATCAGTATGTGATACAAAAAAGAAAGGAGCAATTTTAAATATCAATGTCCATAAACTATAAGCAGGATACTACTACTATTAAGGGACTGTAAGAAATACATACCTACAAATACTTATCTGGTTACAGATTCAGGAATATAGCACGCAGGAGCTATGGAGGAGGGACCATGATATAAATGCATGTAATTTTAAATCTACGAGAACAGCAGTCCCCAACATTTTTGGTACCAGAGATTCGTTTCATGGAAGATAATTTTCTAGAGACAGGGGGGAAGGGAATGAGATTCTCTTAAGGATAATGCAATCTAGGTCCCTTACACACTCAGTTTACAGTAGGGTTTATGCTCTTACAAGAATCTAATGCCAGCAGGAATTAAATGCAGGAAGAACAGCATTTAAATTGATCTGACAGGAGGCAGAGCTCAGGGGGTGATGTGAGTGATGGGGAGTGGCTGTAAATACAGACGATGCTTTGTTGGCATGACTTCCACTCACCTCCTTTGGTATAGCCCAGTTCCTAATAAGCAACTGACAGGTACTGGTCTGTGGCCAGGGCGGAGGGGAGGAGTTAAGGATGGCAGCACTAGAATGCGGGCTAGGAAGCACAGCATTTAAATTCACCTGGCAACACTGAAGCTGACTAATCAGATGTTGTATTGAGAATGTTCAAAGAAGGTGACTATAATTATAGCATTATAACAATATTCATAAATAGCCATGAACAAAAGTGGGAAAAGCAATTTGGTTATGGTTTATGAAGAATCAGTGGCAATTCATTTTAACAGGATTTTTATTATTAGATTCATCAGAGTTTTTTTTTTTATTTTATTTTTTAGGCAGAGTCTCATTTGGTTACCCTGGGCAGAGTGCCGTGGCATCAGAGCTCACAGTAACTTCAAATTCTTGGGCTCAAGTGATCCTCTTGCCTCAGCCTCACAAGTAGCTGAGACTACCAGAGCCCACCACAGTGCTCGGCTAGTTTTTAGAGATGGGGTCTCACACTTGCTAAGGCTGGTCTCGAATCATCAGATCAAACAAACCACCCACATCAGCCTCCTAGAATGCTAGGATTACAGGCATGAGGCACCATGCCCAGCCCTCATCATCAGAGTTGATGAAACTGTAATATCGCCAACAGAATGGTAAGAGTCACAGTGTTGATTCCTTGAAACTGTGACCTAAATCTGTGACCAGACTTAGTGACTCCTTCATAGAGCAACTTTTACTTATCTTCACAAAGAGTTAAAGTGAAGGTCTCTGGGAGAAAATGTGGGCCACCAACTACAGAGATCCTGCACAAGGTATTTAGATCACTAGACTAGCCAACTATAGAAATATATCAAATACCTCCCCTTCTTTGAGGATCTAGGGGTCTTAAGACAGAAGGAAGTAGTGCTATTCTATCAGTAGATCTATTGTCATCCAAGTACACTAAGTAAAACTGTCATCCCAAATAAAAATGAATGCAGAAAAGGAAAAATTGTTTGAGCATCCAATATGCCAATTTTTTAGTGATTATTTTAGTATTCAAGTTTCCTAAAAGGTAGAATGTAGGGCAGAGTAGCAGTGAGCTGTGAATATAGCACACTTGCATTTGGTCAGCTAGTTGTTTTTCTTCCTGGGGACCTCACTTTGAAACTTGGTATACCTCAAAAACCAAAAACCAACCAACAGCTCAATTAAAGCAGTGACTCTGAAAGGAAAGGTACTACCTTCTAGATGGTGTTTTGAAAGCTTCTGAGGGCCATTTTCTGATTTTTTTTTCAGGGAAGTTATCTCAAGGTGTCTAACTGATTATAGGGCTGTTACTGACATTCGGTGGGTAATGGCCAGGGAGGTGAGGAACAGTTCCATAGCACACTAGATTTCATTGCCCCATCAACTATTCAAGTAGATTAACAAAAACTGTATGTAATGATCTAAGCCTAGTATAAAATCACATAAAAACTTTTTTTTAGGCATGTTTTAATGGACATTGAATTTCCCAGAAATGGAAATGCAATGTAAATTGGGGGAAGACTATACTTTGTTTCATTTGGAACTTTACCAAGAATTGTTTAGCATTTTTGAAAGCTGTAAAATTAATGGCACATATGATATTTGAGTCTTCTAAAAGTACAAGTGTAATGATTTTTATTTGTAATTTCCCAACTCAAGGTAATTCTACAAATAGGTATGAGTATGTCTGATTCCTTCATTATGTTTTCTAGTGTACTTGTGCCCAAGCATTTACAATCAGGTGATTATATTGGCAATTTTGAAATTATGCATGTTGGTAGGTTACATTATCCATGAACTTCATTTTAGAACAGTAAAATATGTTATTAAAAACATTTGTTACTAAAAGAGGGCATTTATTATGGGGTGATAATTAAAATGGCAGAGTAAGGAACTCTGAAAATCCTCTCCTCCACAAAAGCAAACAAATACTAGCAAAAATTGTCAGAATGAACTTTTTCAGAACTCTGGAAGTCAATCAAAGACATTTAGCAGTCAGGGTAGCTTTTATTTTTAAAATGGCTGACTATCATTTTAAAAAGGGAGTTTTGTTGGCTTTTATTTTGCTCTATTTCCAACAACTCCTCCTTAGTTCTGCAGTAATCTTAAAAACCTACAGTTTGTAATCATGGTAAAAACTTGCAGCCTGGCAGACATTAGAGGGTGTAGAATGGCGTTAGAGCTCCTTCCAAGTCTTGTTTGTAGAGAACTGTCTTTATTTGACCTGTTTGATAGTTCCCTGAAATACCCCATTCACATATATGATTTGACTTAGAGCTCAACGAGGCTAAATATTTTCCTCATCAGTGTAAATATTTTCAATCACTTCTAGAAAAGAGGCAGGGGCAATTGTTCAACATCATAGTTACCTGAGGCAGTACATAATAGTTTGGGCACATAATCAGCTTAAAAGGGGAGAAAGATAGAGAAAGAATGCCCATAGAAATATTTGAAAAGCATAGCTATATCAAAGGAAGTCTAGAAGGCCAAGTTCATGTACAGGAATGAAAGCATACTTCTGTGTATATCCTCAGGAAAGACCTGATAAGGACCTATGTTTTCATCTCTTGTGGCTCTATGAAAGCAGGAAGTGAAAGCTAAGACAGAGTTATTCTCTGTCTGCTGGAGTATGGAAGGTGTGCTCTAAATGGACACAGAGCCCCTTAGAAAAGACCAGGGGCCTTATAGTTTCTAAGCATTTAAGGAAATTTTTGTTCAAACATTAGTTGATCAATGAACTATCCATTAGATATTTTAATAACTACCCAAGACAAAGAAATCAGACATTAAAGAATTAAATCAGAAAAATCAAACAAGTACCACCAATAAATAGCAACTTTAGCAAACCCTGAGGAAGTGAAAGATTCTTATTTCAAGAACTGCCACATTATATTATTTAAAACATAAAGTTTCAAAAAAAATTAGGAGACATTCAAAGAAACTAAACGTTTATATTTGCAGGATAAAAGCAATAAATATGAACTGTGTCTGAGGAAGCCCAGACATTGTATTCACTACATAAAGATTTGAATCAGCTTTCTTAGCTGCATTTAAAGTACTAAAGAAAACCATGTCTAAAGAACTAAAGAAAATTTGAGAATAATTTCCTACCAAACAGAGAAAATAAAGAGATACAAATTATAAAACAGAGCCAAATAGAAATTCTATAGTTGAGAAGCAAAATTTTTACACACGTAAAAACTTTCTAGAGGGGCTAAACAGATGATTTTAGCAGGCAGTTACTTGAAGGTGGGTCAACTGATATCATTAAGTTTGAGGAGGGAAAAGAAAAAATAATGAAGAGAACTTCACAGACTTGGGGAAAGCCATCCAATATATGCATAGTGGGAGTCATCAGAAGGAGAGGAGAATGAGAAGCAGAAAGAATAAAAAATAATGCCAAAAATTTTATAATTTGATGAATGTCATTAATGTATACATCCAATAAGCTCAACAAACTCTAGACAGATTAAAATAAAAAAGATTCATACCTAGACATGTTATAATTAAACTGTTGAAAGACAAAGACATTCTTGAGGTGGCAAGAGAGAAGTGACTCATCATGTTCAAAGGGATTCTCCATAAGATAAGTAGATAATTTCTCAACAGAAAACTATGAAAGACAATCTTGAAGCAGTAAGAAAGAAGTAAATTATCATGTTCAAGGGATTCTATGTAAGATTAGTAGCTGATTTATCATCAGAAATGATGGTGTATGGCATATTCAAAATGCTGAGAAGAAAAGACCATCACCTGAGAATTCTATATCCAGCTAAACTATCCTTCAAAAATGAGGGAGAAATCAAGACATTTTTTTGAGATAAACAAACAAACAAAAAACCCCAGAGAATTCACTGGATACAGATCTGCTCTGCAAGAAAAAAACAAGCCAATTTAGACCTTTAGGCTTAAGTGAAAAATAGATAATAACTTGAATTCACATGACAAAATAAGGAGCATTGGTAAAGATGACTGTTTAGGTAAATATAAAAGAACTCATACTATTTTTTTGTTTATAATTCTTTATCTTATTGGAAAGATAACTTTATAAATAATTTAAATATCCCTTTTGCTGATGATATGATCTTATACTTAGAGAACTCCAAAGACTCACTCAATTACTGGATTCCTGGAAGTCATCAAAAAATACAGTAATGTCTCAGGATATAAAAATCAATGTCCATAAGTCAGTTGCCTTTGTATATGGCAAAACAGTCAAGATGAGAGGTTAATAACAGACACAACTCCCTTCACCATAGCCCCAAAGAAAATGAGAAACTTAGGAATATACCTAACAAAAGATGTAAAAGACCTGTATAAAGAAAATTATGAAACCTTAAGAAAGGAAATAGTAGAGGACTTTAATAAATGGAAGAACATACCATGCTCATGGCTAGGAAGAATCAACATTGTTAAAATGTCTATACTTCCCAGAGCAATTTAC
>CAUYON010101059.1:0-11307 GCA_963573935.1 Arctocebus calabarensis | reverse complement strand
TCCTATGAATGATTATACTGTGGTTAATATGTTAGCATAGCAGTATTCCCAGATAGTTTTTTGTTTGTTGGGAGGTTGGGCTTTGGGGGGGCAGAGTTAATACTTTGCATGAAATATCTTATCTTATAACAGTGAAATTGCTTTCTCTTTTGTCTTATAATTTTTTTTGAGGTGAAATTTAAGTTTTTGTGTGAGTAGTACTATTATACCTATCTTGAGTGTCTTTCTTGTACTGTATCACATCATACCTTTATTTAATTCTTTCCCTCACAAAATATTTGTTAAATATCAGCCATAGAAAGGCATTTGACCAGGCCTTGGAGATTTGAGAGTGAGCAGGATGAAGGTGGTTCTTTCCATCACTGACCTTACAGTCCAATTGGGAGAATGATGGTTTCCTCAGTAAATAGAAGGACATCCTAGGATCAGAGAAAAGACTGCTTTCTTCTTATGTATTTTTCCCCTGTGACTGACAGTCAACCCAGTCATTATCTATCCTCCAAGGGCATCTCATGTCAGCAGTTTACTTCCTTGCTTTTTCTGGCTGTATTGCTGAGTTCTGATATTACCAGTCACCTGAGATATTGCTTTAAATGTCCATAGGGCAAAGAGAGACAAATCTGTAACATACATTCACCTTATAACTTCTCCTTTTAGGCTATTCAGGGCACACTAATTCCTCCTAAGAGAGAAGTAAAAAATTCCTCTTATTAAGGGAAAGTTAATGATCCATTGTCCATCTCATAAGTATATAGTACCCACATTATTCCAGCCACTGTGCTACAGGTATCCTGAAGAGCTCACCATCTATATCTAGTTAGGACACATTCAATTGTTTTTTAAGACACATTCATAATGAAACAACTTACACTTCCTTTCCCAGGGACCTTTGTGATCAAAAATGCTTTGCAAGAAAGTCAGTATAAGAAATAGACTCGGTAGCCAAGGCAAGATAGTAAAGTCAACCAAACAATTACGGGTGTTAAATAAAACTCACAGTGCAGCCTGTGTTACTACTGCATAATAACTTGTCAATTTACACTAATTTTGTGCAAATACCTATCAATTAATGTACTAATTCAGTGAGCTACCCAGGACGAAGTGATACTAATCCTGTATCTCACCATATGGACATGCAAAAGACTTCTTAATGGTATAAATGAGAATCATTAAGGTAGAAACCTTGAAAGCTTCTTCCTTCCCAAGAGCTAGTTACCAAACTCTCTCAATTTTCCTCCTGGACATTTTTCTATCTCCAAGATGACCATACTAGTGCAAAATACCTTCTCCTCATCTCTCCACTGGACTGCAAAAATAAACTACCAACTGATCCTAAGGAAAACCTTCTTAGCTCCCTCTTATTTATTCTCCTAAATGAGCCTAAGTTGTATCTCCACTTATATTAAACCCTATAACATTTTTCTAATGTTGTCAGGCAAAGGCTGGAATCTTTTAACATGACCTGCAAGGTTCCTCAATCTTCTGGTCACAGCCTGCTTCCAACCACATCCATGCATTTGCAATTCCCACTCCCAATCTTGTAACACCAGGATTTTTTGTTCTTGACTTCATAAAATCACATTCCAGTCTTTCCAAATCCTCACACTGAGAAGTGATTATGTATGATTCTTCTCTATCAGCTTCATAATAATGGTTTTATTCACCTAATATGATCCCTTGCATCTAGTAGATATTTGTTAAATATTTACCTAACTAGGTGAATAATTGGACATGCCAATTGAGTGGCAAGCCCTAATGGCAGATAAAGATTTTAATGAAGTTATTATCATACTTTTTTACTTTGTATCATAAAATCCATTTAAAGTTTCTGAATAAAAGTCCCTTTGAAAACTTAAATTTCTATTTTGTTTTATATATGTATACTTTATTTATTTTGACTATAATTAAGGAAAAACTATTTCATAAATCAAAATGACATATAAGACTCATTACTCAAAATGTTGGTTTTGCTGTATTCTAAATTTTTTTGAAATGGGCCAATTTATCCAAAAGATACTATAAAATATCCACCAACACTAATTGACAAGTAGTTAACTTCAATTAAAAAATTGTCCAGAAACTTTACCTAACAAATGCAATCAATTTAACCTGGTTCTTTGTATTCTCAATGAATCCCCAACAATAAAAATAAAAATAAAAATAACACATTGTCCAGCTTATAAAAATGAACAGACAAACAATCTGGAGAATCATATAGTCCTTTGAATAAAATAATCAAAAGAATATCTGTCATTAAATACAGAAAGACCAAAAAGCTCCACCAAATCAATTAATTTGAACAACAGCAAGTGAAGAAATATTAAATTTCTAATCC
Organism: Arctocebus calabarensis; assembly: GCA_963573935.1. NCBI lineage: Eukaryota > Metazoa > Chordata > Mammalia > Primates > Lorisidae > Arctocebus > Arctocebus calabarensis. The sequence goes on along the minus strand of CAUYON010101059.1, from coordinate 8,972 downwards.
TTTTAATTAAGTTCCTTTGTTAGTATACAACACTGACCAAACACCAAACAAAAGCATGGAGATGAACCTTGTCTTTCCACTAGGAAATTTCAAAAACTAAAACCTTTCAAAGCTTATTTGTTTTAACTGTCAGTAGTCAAACCATCCACCCATTATAAAAGATTCTTGCATTCTCAACCAGGAAATAATTCTATAATTCCTCACTTCTTTAAACTATTGAGACTATCCCTGTTCTCTTCTCATTCACTTTTTTCCTGAACTTTCTCCTGCATAGGATCTTTTCTTATTTCTTAGTTCCTTCCATTTTTTTCCAGCCCCATTAATTGTTTCCTCATTAATCCTTTTCTCTTGCTCAGAAATGCAAGAAACCAAGAAGGAAGACGAGAAGTCTAAAAGCCTCATTGTTTGGGGGGAATTAGAATTAGTGGAAGTGAATTAGAAAGATGAAATTTATGGAACAGGTGATAGCCTCTTTCAAATATCCCAGCACTATATGGAAAGACACTTAAAGATATGCCAACAAGTGCATGAGCTTCTACTGGTGAAACTCAGCCTTTATTTAACTTAAATTGTTTAATTTTTTTTGTTAAAAAATCTGTTAAATGAGAGGTGAAAATACCATAATTTTGTTGACAAAATACTTAAAGTGTTTAAAAAACAACCTGTTATTTTCATTTAAAAAAATAGAGTTAGTTATTTCCTTTTCTTACCAGCAGCTTGTTTTCTTCCATTTGGGGGAAATAACTACACTGCTATCCAAAAATGGAAGAGTCACCCACATAAATAGTAAACCAAAAGAATCACAAACCTCTGTAGTCTGTAAATACGGAGTTACTAGCAAGCATAACAAATTAGGAATGGTTAAAGGAAGACCATATAATCAATTACAACACAATCTCAGCACATAGGCATTTAATATCTACAACTTAACCACATATGTTTGGCAAATAAACAAAAAAAAAAAGGCAAGAAAAAGAACTAACAATTTAAATAGTGTGGGCCATCCAACCAGCTCCTCTTCTCCATGAATATATGCCATGGAGTGTACTAGAGGTAGGAACAATAAATATGCTGTTTCTCAGTCTGGTTCTAGTTCCCTTAAACTTCTATGGCTTAGTATGAGCTTCCCATCACTTAGGTGGAAATGTAATGAGAAAAGACCCTGCTTTACAGTAGGACACTGCATGCAAGCTGACTACTTTAACTGACACACAATTAAACAAATAGCCATATGTTTCATGATGGAGGAAACATACAAGCAGCACTGGGGTTATCAAGAAATGGTATGCCTACACCCAATACAACACCTTTCTAGTCCTTTCAAAATAAAACTTTCCCTAGAATTAAGTAGACTGACCTAAATTTGTTGTTGTCAACATTTTTAATCTCATCAAGTTAATCGGGGGTCATAACAAACATCCCACAAAAGAATAAGAAATGTATTCACGCCAGGAACGGTGGCTCATGCCTATAATACTAGCACTCTGGGAGGCTGAGGCTGGTGGATTGCCTGAGCTCACAGGTTCAACACCAGCCTAAGCAAGAATAAGACCTCATCTCTAAAACAAAAATAACTGGGTGTTGTGAAAGACGCCTGTAGTCTCAGCTACTCAAGAGGTTGAGGCAAGACAATCACTTGAGCTCAAGAGTTGGAGATTGCTGTGAGCTATGATACCACAGCACTCTACTGAGGGTGACAAAGTGAGACTCTGTCTCAAGAAAAACAAACAAACACAAAAAAGAAATGAATTCACTCATTTAGACCTTGTATGGTGTCAGTTTAAGGAAAGGAGACTGAAATAAAAATCATTTTTTATCCTAATTTTGTCTTATACTTTAAAGAAAGTTATTTGTTTCTTAGAATTGTGTTTATTTTCTATCTGATTGGCATAAATAGACATAAATTTTTGTCCTCTCCTCATCTGTCCATGGCCATTGTGCTAATCAACCATGGCAATGAAGGCACTAGAAAGGGTATAAATATTCATCTAAAAACTTAGTGTATTAATGGTAGAGAGAAGACTTGGAAGTATTTTTCTAGGTTGATAGACACTATACCTTGAGCAGTAGTACAATTTAAAAAATAATAGCCAAGTTTATTATGACTGTGCATGGTCTTTACTTTTTAATTCTGTTGAATTCTTAAAATAAAAAAACCCACCAGGACTTGGGATCGCACTGAATTCACAACTGAATTTGAGAACTGACTTCTTGGTTCAGTTCTCCTAAAGGTATTAAATCCTTTAACCATGAATATGGCACAAGCTTCTACTAGTTTTTCTTCATGGTGTTTTATAATTTTCAATATGGAAATAATGCATAACTTTTATTTAACTAAGTCCTAATTATGTTTTATGAAGCTATGGAAAATGAAATTTAGTTTTCCATTTATCTGTTGCCAATAAATAGAATGACAATTAACACGGTAAACTTTTAATATTTCAAATAAAGTATTTGTGCTATTTGGCAGTATCTAGTTAAACTGAACACATGCATATCCTATCATTCCGTGATTCCACTCCTAGGTGCATATGTTCAATATACTTATAAGAATTACCATAGAAGCATTACTCAATACCCTCAAGCCACTAATATGCCAAGTAATGACAGAATGAGCAAATAAATTAAGGCAGATACATTCTGGAGCACCATAGTACAAAGAGAATGAACTCACTCTAACTATATATGCAACAAGATGAATCTTATAACTGAGATAAAGAAGCCAAATACAAATGAGTACTTGACTCAGGAATTCTACATTCAAGGGATAAAGAGATCCAAAAGAGTTTATAATTTCTTTCAGTATATTAGACAAAGCTACATGAATACATGGCAATATGAAACAACCAATGATTTTCTGCCAAGTTGAGTAAACAGAGGGACAGCAAACAAGGTGAACAAGGGCAGTGAAAGTCCTAACCCGAGTGACTTTTGTTGTATCAAGATGATTTCCAGACTGTGTACCATGAAGCATGAAAGAAGCAAAGCTCTAGTAAACAATTCCCAACCATGCAAAGCAAACTTGACCTCGCCTGAAGCCTTGCCCTTGAGGAGGGCTAAGGTTTACACTCCTTTCATTCTTGCCTATAACCAGCACCTTCATCTCTGACTGGAAATATATGCTTGTCAGTCATGTGTTTCTATCAGGGAAGACACTAAAATCCATGTAATCCAAAATAATCTTTACAGTGATGGATAAAACTCAAAAAGATCAGAGATCATCCGTGCCTGAAACAGATGGAATTAAGAAAAATGCCATTAACCTCACCTCCACTTGCATCCTGTTGACACAGTTGATAGTTTAGGACATATGTTTACTTTTGAAAGTGTTTTCCCCTTGGACTTGAAAGATCTTTTGTCTTTTTTTTTTTTCCTCAACATTTCCCTTAAAGACTTTTTTTAAAAAGAAAGCATTTAAATCATTTACTCATAAAACTGAAATTGGATTTGGAGACAAGACTTGAAAAAAAAAGAGAGTATCATGGAATGAGAATGGTAGTGAGGCTGGGTTGTGGTGGGGAGGCAGGAGGTAGCAAAAGGCATACCTAGGTCTATTTTTGAAGTCCCAGATCTGAGAATGTCTTGTTTTAGTTTAGAGTTTTCTAGAAACTGATGAAGATTTAAACCCCCCTCCTCCTTTTTTTTTCCTCCTAGATAAGGTCTGTCAAGCACTTTATCCTCCCACAAAATAAACAGAAAGGTTTACAAGGAGGAGGTGAAGCAATGTACTGCCAAGGAAGGAGGGGCTAAAAGAGCGCCCACACTCACAATTCACTCAGGGGGCTGTCAGCTGTGAAGGAAAACATTTGAATTGTGGGCTGGCTTCCTGGCCTCAGGGGAATGTATTAGCCCCCAGTAGCAATGGCTGCCATTGGAGAGCCATTCCTTTTTTACTGGAAGAAGAGTATGCTCATACCTTGGTTCCCAAGTCAGGGGTCCAGAACCTAATAGAATCCACTTAGCCACTTTGTTGACTGATGAATGCATGGTTGTTCTAAGAGGCAAGCATGATTGTTTATTTTCCCTGCTTAAGCTTTCAGTGGCTTACAGTTGCCCAGCGGGTAAGAATCAAGTTTCTCCGTGCCTCCTGATTGAGCACCCTCATGCCCACTGCTCAAAGATCACCTCCCCCACTGTTAAGTGAATTTCCTGAAGTTTTCCAAATGAACTAAGCACTCTCTAGCCTCTAGACCTTTAAACACTCCAGTTTTCTCTGTTTAAAATGAGTTTCTCCTCTACATCTATTGGTGCCAAATTCAGGGGTCATCCTGGGTATAGTGCAAGGCGGGAGTTAGAGTTAAAACTGCCTGAGCTCAAATCCTGGCTGCCACTGAGTAGCTAAGCAAGTCACACTGAGCCTCATATTACCTAGATTTCATCATCATTTGTTACCACATCTGTCACATCTATAAATTTTTTGTCAGTCAATATCCTGATTCAAAAAGAATTAGATTTATAAAGATATGCAATTATTATGTACCCATAATTTAAAATGTAAAATTAAAAATAAAATTAAAGGGCTTGATTTGAAGTGATTCAGTGGTTTATTTATTTATTTATTTAAGTGAGCTTGTTTTCCCCACAGGTCGTAAACTGAAAGCACAGAATTTATCTCATGTTTGTTGCATCTCTAGTTCTTAAACCAGTACCTGGTACATTTTAGTTGTTCTATAAATGTGTGTAAGATAGGATATAATTATTCCAGAAAAGGATACAGAATGAAAATTTCCTTAAACTGGCATCAAGATCTGAGGGTTTCACGTGTGACTTTGACTCTGACCTGTTTTCTGACCCTACATAATTCATATAATATTTCTGAGCCTCATTTTTTTCATCTCTATAGTAGGAAAATTTGAGGTTAGAAAGCTAGGTCAGGGCCAGCTTGGGAAAAATTTTATTGCTCACCTTTAGAAATGAACATTTCTTCTACAACAAAAGTAAAATCTAATGAGGGATCAATCCTTTGTATTAATGCTAAACATAAGATTTATAATCAATGTGCTAGCATACTACTGCCTGGTATATAGTAAGTTCTCAATACATGGTAGCTATTGTGGTATAGTACTGCTAAAATCTTATTTTTATGAAAGAATAATATTTTATCCTAAATGCTTAACCACCAATATTAAATATAGGTTTTTCTTCTAATTTTCATTATTTAAAAAATATTGTGATGAATTTCTTTAAATGTACACTTTTGTTTACTTTTATAAAGATACTATATCTTTAAACATGATTAGTACCTTGACACATTTAAAGGTTCTTAAGGCCAAATGGGTTTCTCAATAATTATACCAGATTTCTCACCTGCCTTTCACAGGAGGGCTTGTCTTCCCTAATCTACACCAGCAATATAATTCATTATTATTTAAATATTTGCCAATTGGGCAAGGGCTAGTTCTCTCTTTTTTTAACATTGTACTCTTTAATTACCAGTGAAATTAAATTATTTTATATGTGTTAATAATTCATTTCTTCTCTTTTGTAAATTCTCTCCTCATAGTTCTTGCATTAAAACATATTTGGCCATATTGCAAAAATGTAATGAGGGAGATAGTCATGCTAAAAATTGTTTTAGTTAAGATGCACGTGTTTATTCCACATTTTTGTTCTTAATCACTGACAAGCTCATCCATGCTTCCTCACACAAAATTAGTTCTTCCCCTTCATCTCATGTCTCTTCCTTTCTGTTTTTTCCAGGGCTCAGTTCTACTGTTCTTTCCTCCATTTTTCTTTTCTGTTGCTTTTTCTTTCCAATTGACTTTGCCTGGCATATTTACTGGTGGTATAGAGCTTGTGGTTGAGGTACAGAGATGGGTTTAAGGTCACAAGCAGTGCTTGAAGCCCTGCAGGTGAGCTACTCTCTATGTGTCCTTGTGTCAGAGCAAAGGAGGGACCCAAGGCCTGAGCCTATGAAACTAGCCTTACAAAGTGATGAGGATGTGCAAGGAGACAACTAAAATATGGGTCCTCCAATTCTACCTAGGCTTAGCTAAAAATAATGATAATAATCAGCCCCATCCTCTCATTTGCTTGACACAGTTACTCACTGTCCCAGGTTGCTTCTAGCTGATGGTTATAAAGATTCTTAACTTTCTCCACATAGCTAGTATTTGTAAAGATTTTTAACTTTTCTCTGTGAATAACATCACCTTTTTGGAACTCAAAAGGTACTTTCTAAGGTAACTTCTAAGCCTTACATTCCAGTGGATTTGGCTAACTCACCCAGACCAGTGGTCCAGACCAACAAACAAACTCAACTGGAATTGTAACCACAGAAGATGAAGCAAAACAAGATTATTTTCACATCTCTATAATTTTTCCCAAACTTAGTCAATTAGCAACTTAATTACCTAATCCCCTGCCTGTCAAACAATCTTTAAAATCTCTGTCTCCCAATTTTTGGAGAGACAGATTTGAGAAATCCCTCTTATCGCCCAACTTAGTGCCATGCTACCCAGAGTGAACTCTTTCTCTGCTATAAACACTACTGCCTCTGGGTATTGGCTTCCTCTTGGGCAGCAGGTAGATGAACCTGGTTGGGCAGCAACATTTGAGGTCCACAGAGGCTGCAACAGCTCCTGGCATGCTGAGAGTGTGTTAAGTAAATTCCAGATCGTAATATTAAATTTTACAAAACGGGCAAACTGGTGAAAGGAGGAAGACCTATGAAGACCTAGGAAGATCTAATGAATTCTCCTAAATACAAATTAAGCATTAGTTTTTAGATTATCAATTAATTGATAGGAAAGCTGTAGAGAGGGAAGAGTATGTATCATGGAATTTAAAGACAAAGCTTGAATTGAAAACACATTCAAATGAAAATGTGGTCCAGCATGTTTCAGCTGCAAAAGTCAGGAAAGCCCTGGGTTTGAGGTCTACGTTTGCCTTCACATTGACTACGTGACCCTGTGTGAGTTATTTAATCTCTCCTTGCCTCATTTCCCTCATTTGTGGTTGCACTCTAGAATTTTTAAGATCTTTTACCTTTTACAATCCAGACACTCAATTATGCAAGTCTGGCCTCAACATAAAGCAATCCATTTAGTTTTTTATCTCGTAGTGGACATACTCATGAAGCAAAGATGGTAACAACTACTCTCAACTCAGCACCATGCAAGATCATGTCTGGGTAAGTGAGCTAAGTGCTCCACATGCATGAGGCAATGCCATCATTACTATCATTTTTAAAACTTCTAGTTTTTCAAAGGGCTGGAATTTAAGACCTCGTGTCCCATTCTGTTGTATCTTTCAGGCTTTGGTCTTGCCAGGAGTCCTCCAGAGAAATGTAGAGAGAAGAGCTGGTTAGGTGGATACATTTATTCAATGGCCCAACAAAACAAAGATAACATTTATAAATGCCTAAAACTTATCATAGTGCTTTCCTAATCATTGTTTTATTCTTTCTTCATTTCAGTGAAAATTCTTATGTACTGTTAGTGGTAAGAAAAGTGAAACACCAAAAAGTTAAAATGTTTTCCCCAAAATCACACAACATTTTAGCATACCTGAAATTGAACCATAAATATCCTAACACACAGCCTGACATTGAACCTGGAAATGACAGAGGCCCTGAAGTCTCAATGTCCACTCTGGAGTGCCAGTATGTTCCATCATATATGAAGGCATTTCTCACTCTATAAAGAGCACAATCAATCCTTCTTTAAGTGTTTTATAATTCTTCTTACAAATTTGTAATAAAACATACCCACATGGCTATTTGTTTTTATACCTCTATCTTTCTCACTGGACTGTGAGGTTTTAAAGCCTAGAAACTACAGTTAGAGTCATAGCCCCTGACACAGTGGCTACCATAAACTGTAATTCAGCAAATGGAGGTAGAATAAATACCAAACAAAAGGGACATCAAAAGTTAAGAAGAGTGGGAAACACAGGTAGGGGCAGGAAGGAGAGAAAGTAAGGTGGGGAGAGGCCAGGGGCTGGAGAGAGAGGTTGGCTTGTCAGCACTGCCTCTGGCCATGGTCCAAAGCCAAAAGGCATATTGTCAATGTTTGGCTGCTGGGTAGGCCTACCCACATTCTGTTCAGTACCATTAATGAGTATAGATGTGAGTGAATGTATTTGCAAACATTTCCATCCAAACACAACAAAAACCGGCAAAAAGGAAGAGAGTGTCCCAGCATTTCTGTGACTCATTCACCAAGGCTATTCAGAATACACTTTCCTTTTCAGAGATGAGACACATAATTGACTGTTATCTCCTGGGGTAGAAAAAAGAAGCCAAATAATTTAATGAGAAATGGGAACACAGGGAAACAAAGACAATGGGCTGTCATCTTGTCATTTACACAGACATAGAAAACAAAACTATGCACACTCTGTGGCTTTTGTAAGTGAAAACTGAACTATTCATCATGAAAAACTATAAAATGCCTCATTCACTAATCTCCTAACACACAGCTTGAGATCAAAACTGGAATACCTTCTCCAGCCATATCTTAGAAATAGTATAGTGCCTAGCATATAGCAGGCCCTCTAAATGTTCAAGTGACAGAATTCAAGTGTGCATAAAAGAAATCAGTACACTAGGACCATTAGTTTGAGTATACATTTTCTTGCTGGAGGAAAAAAATGCTATTATTTTTTATATACATATATACTATAGCAATGTCTCAGTATCCCCAAAATGATCAGTCTTAACTAAGAATAAGTCACCAGGTCATGTAAAAAAGATGTAGAATGAATTCAACACAATTTTATTCTGGGCATATTCTCACATGGCTGTTTAGGAAAGTAACATTTAATTCATGATATTGCCATTTTCTAGTTTTTAATTGTATCATCAAAATGTATTCATTCAACAGATATTCTTTTTTTTTTATTGTTGGGGATTCATTGAGGGTACAAGAAACCATGTTACACTGGTTGCATTTGTTGGGTAAAGTCCCTCTTACAATCGTGTTTTGCCCCCAAAAAGTGTGGCACACACCAAGACCCCAAGACCCCACCCC